>OY987319.1:4971484-5187137 GCA_963920655.1 Geranium rotundifolium
TAATTAATTTGTACATTTACAATTAGTATGTAATAATTTAAATGTATATATAATTGAATTGTATAGAAATTGTATATATTTGAATTGTATAATTAATGTGTACATTTACAATTATTATGTAATAATTTAAATGTATATATAATTGAATTGTATATATTTTAATTGTATAATATAACATGTGATAATTGGATTGTATAATATGTATATATTTAAATTAATTGTATAATTGAATTGTATAATTGAATATGTATATTATATGAATTGGAAATTGTTAGCTTTATATATTATATTTAAATGTTTTCAGAAGATGGGAAAAAAGACAAGGGAAAGGGTAAGGAAATAGAGAAAGAATCGGTTAAGAAGAAGAGATTTGTAGGATTCTCGCAGCTGTATAAGAGAACTCCTCGTGTCGAGGAGCCGTCCTCTCGTGCATCGTCTGTTCGAGATGACGGTTTCGATGGCACTGTCGAGCTCGACCCAACCATAGCGGCAGCTGTGGCTGCCATACATGCGGAGTATGCAGGAGTCAGGCGATCTCTGCCTAGAATAACCATAGATCAGAGTAGACCTACACCCACATCCGCGTGGGAAGATGAGGTCGGTTTACGCGACCAGCTCGAGGCCCAAAGGCAGGGTATAGATTTCTGGGCAGATGCCCTCCTAGATGAGCCTGGCGAGTCTCCCTCGTCTTCTCCCATGCATCGTGCTCCCGGGTCTGCTACCGACTCTGGACACGAGTCGATCCATTCCTGCCCTCCTGTGGGTCCCCCACAAGATCCCGGCCCGTCAAGATGGCAACGACTAGACGAGCCGGAAGTATTTGACAGGGAGCTGTATTTTGATATAAACACACCAGCGGAGGCTGTCGTGGACGGGTGGACACTTCAGAAGAAAAGGAGGGGTGATGTCTCTACTGACTGGGAACGGGACGCGGCTGATAGTTTGAGACGGAAGAATTTAAAACCTTGATGGTCGAAGAAACTGCAACTTCCTAGCGTGAAGGATTGGAAGTCATAGATAAATACTTATGAGCGACTCGTGAATGTCACGGGGTCCATTTTTCGGTCCACTGTCCCGATTGGGTATCGACAGTGGCGTGATGTGCCAGAGGAGTTGAGGATGGAGTTCATGGAGAAATTGCAGGTATTTTTTTTTATAATTTTTTTTTATTCACAATTTCTTATTAATTTTCAAATATATTGACTTTTTGTTTTTTATCTCATGTAGAGCACATACGATGTAGACTTTCGCTCACCGTCACTGCTGCAATGGATAGATGAGCGAGCACGGGCCGCAAATAAGTAGGGGAAAAATGATTATAAGAGGTTCTACAATGTTTACTGTGACGTGCTTCAGCGCAATGGTATCCCGTACAAGCTGGCAGGGAAGAAAGACCAGTGGAGGTGGCTCGTGGAGCATTATGACTCTAAATTGATGCATGTATATTTCTCTTTAACTTGTAAACTTGAATTTAAATATCGTACTTATTATGTTTAACGAAATCTATTTTCTTTATTTGCCTAGGAGTTGGGGAAGGAAATGGCTGAGCTCCGAAAGAAAAGGCCAAATCACAACTCCGGTCCAATATCATTCAGAAGCTCGTCCGCGGAGTTGTCGAGAGTCAGGGAGAAAGAAGGTCTCATACCTATTTCGGCGAATATAGAGAATCACCTTGAACGGTACAAAAACGTCACAAACGAACACTTGAAGAAGTACCGGGTAATTTTAATAATGTATTTTATTTTAGATCCTCGCTGCTTGAAATCATATTAATGTTTTCATTATTTTCAGGAAAACGTCGAGAAATTGTTCAAAGAGTGGTGTGACACCCACACCGACCCGATGACGCCGGAAGAGGAGGAAGACCTGATGAACCGAGCTCATATACTAACATACGGCCGTCCGCTTAGGGGCTGGTATATCAGAGGGTTCGGCAGAGCTACTTTGAGGCCACCTAAGGCTAGACAACAGGGAGAGGGGAGTTCGCAAACTGCAGCGTTTGTACAAAGGACAGATGAAGAAATTCAACGACTCACACAACAAAATGAAACGCTAGCTACACAACTCACCCAAACCCGAGAGGAAATGGCCCAATTAGTTGCCCAACAAGTAGCCCAAGAACTTGCAAAGGCAAGGAAGAAGGAGAAGAAGCGTAAAGCATTTGGAAGAAAATTGCGCCAACACATGCGTGATCCGACCAAATTCCCAATGCCCGACTCACCGACCGACTCGGAGGATGAAGATGAAGATGCTTAGGTTATTTTTATACTCTCGTACTCAAACTTTCTTTATAATATTTATGGATTTCGGGATAACTTTGAACGTTGCAAACGTTTGGTTTTGGACACGTTTATGGATTTGTTTTGGTATTGATTTCGTTGGTATGGATTTTGTTTTGGTTTCGTTTTGGTATACATTTCATTGGTAATGATTGTTTCGTATGAATTTCGTTGCTCATGGTTGTTTGATATACATTATTTGATATAGCGGAAAATTATTATGGCAGGGAATTGGTATCGGGACGGATATCGGGATGCCAATTTCCTGCCTAAATTTTTTTAATTCACTGCCCATAAGGCCTGCGCACTTGTGAATGTGCGCAGGCATAAACTTGTCCCTGCACACACTTCTTGTACGCAGTCTTAAGCTACTGACTGCGCACTGTAGGTGTGCGTTGTCGTTGCTTATGACTGCACACAATCCCAAGTGCGCATGCGTTAGTGTCGACTGCGCACCCACTGACGTGCGCAGTCATAAGCTACGACTGCGCACGTGCTTATGCGCGCAGTCTCAAGCTAAGGACTGCGCACGTTCGTATATGCGCAGTTATAAGCTAAGGACGGCGCGCTCTGTGTGCAGTCCTTAGCTTATAACTGCGGCTTACCAACAGTGCGCTAAGGACTGCGCACCGTGCGCCGTCCTTAGCTTATACCTGCGTTTTTTTCACTCTCGTCTAAGCTTTGGGTGCGCCCTCCCAAACACAAAACTCTTGTACTGTATTTCTACTCAGAGAAAGGTTACATAATCAAAGAAGCAATACCTATATGTGTATATAAATAAAGCAACAAATAGCTCAGCTTACGATCAATATATTATCAACAAATACAACCTTAAATCTTCCAAACATGTCGGAACAATCGTGGCAACATCTTTTTGAGGTGAGACTGCTCGACAATCATCAGTCGGCGGCGGTGGGGCCAGCGTCCGAGGCGGCGATATCGGCGCTGCCGCGTGTGGTGGTGGCAGTGGACGGAACAGAGCAATGTGCCATGTGTTTGTGCGAGTACGAGTACGAGGACGGCGGCGAAGGAGCCAGAACAATGCCATGTCACCACTGCTTCCACTCGGGTTACATCGAGAGGTGGCTTCGGGTCCACAGGTCGTGCCCGGTTTGTCGGTTCGTGTTGCCGGCGGGGGAGAGATCGGCTGTGCTCGGCGCAAGTTTGTGGGTCGGTGAGGGCGGCCCGTTTGGCGGACGTGACCCGGTGGAGCTCGGGTGGAGACCCGCCCGCCCCAGTCACAGAGGGTTTAATATTTTTGAACATTTGGGTATTGATGATCAGTTGGGTTGGTATGGATGGTCTGTTTGAGTTTTTAGTTGAATTAACCATCTAACGTAACATTAGAGGCAGTAACACTCACCCAAATTCAAACCTCAAACAAAAATATATCTCTATCAAATTTATCTCATGAATGTGTTTTATTGCATTGAATGTGTTAAATGTAGGGAGTAAATGGTGGTGGTTCAAGAGGCCCCATATTTGGAGGCTGCTCAACCATACCATTAATTGACTACATCTGTTTGGGTCACAACTCACAACGTATTTGTGCTACTTTCTCTTATCTGCATTTCCATTTAATGATAGGAGAGAATGGAATACAAAAGTAAAAGTAAATATATATTCAAAGTTTTTCTTTTGAAAGTCCATTTCATACTTGTTTTCTCACATAAGAGCAGCACCTACCATACCAATAATCAATCAATATGCGTTTTTGTTTGGGTCAATGCTTTTTTGCAACTTCTCTTATCTGCATTTTCACTCACTCAATTCTTCATTACAGAACATAACATATCTTGAGAGTCTGAGAGAGAAGAAGGCTCTGCTCATTCATAGTTTTCCAATGGAGTTTGCAACTGCTGCTGCTGGAGCTTTACTCAGTGCTTCCTTTGAGAAGCTTCTTGCCATGTTGATTTCTCCTGACCTGCGCCAGTTCGTTAGCAACACAGAGGTTGAGTCTCAGCTCAAGAATTGGAAGGTTATGCTCCGCAAGATCCACGCTGTCCTTGAAGACGCCGAACACAAGAAGACCACGAGCGAGCAGGTGCAGATCTGGCTGAGTGAGCTCAGAGACCTGGTCTATGACGTGGAGGACGTTCTGGACGAATTTGCAACCGAAGCTTTGCGCCTCGAACTCAAGAGCAATCATCAAGTTGCCTCAAGTTGTCATAAGGTAACAAAATTCCTACCTTTTTGTGGAAGTAGCCGTCTTAAGTTCGTGGCTAGAATGGGATCCAAGCTTAAGGAGATCACTTGCAGACTGCACACAATTTGTACTCAGAAGACTGATCTTGATTTGGGAGAAAGGGGTATGGGAGGAGGAAGTTCTGAGTTTACAGCAAGAACACCAACTACTTCTCTGCCTGACACTCACTTCTTTGGGAGGGATAAAGACAAGAAGGCTATTCTTGATCTGTTGCTGGCTGATGGAGCTGCTGCTGTATCTGTCATTCCAATTCAAGGCATGGGAGGGTTGGGCAAGACTACTCTCGCTCAACAACTCTACAATGATGACAATGTCAAGCTTCATTTTCATCTCAGGGCGTGGACTTGTGTTTCCGACACTTTTGACATTCTTGCCATAACAAAATCTATTTTTCAATCTGTTGGGGGAGAGACTCGTCACGACATGACTTTTGATCAACTTCAAGTCAGCTTGGAGAAGACACTGTCCGACAAGAAATTCCTTATTGTCTTTGATGACGTTTGGAATGAGAAATATGAATATTGGACGGTCCTTTATAAGCCTTTCAGAAGAGGAGCTCCCGGAAGCAAGATCATTGTCACAACTCGCAATCGAGAAGTTGCAGAACTAACCGGGGCTGCTCAAGTTTGTCAGCTGGAAGATCTGTCATATGAAGACTGTCTTTCTTTGTTTTGTCAACATGCCTTGGGAGCAAACAATTTTGACGGGCATCCGGATCTGAAAGACATTGGTGAGAAGATTGTTGAGAAGTGTAAAGGCCTTCCTCTGGCCGCAAAGACCCTTGGCGGTTTATTGCGAACTAAGTTGCAGCAGCCTGATGAATGGGTAGACATACTTAAAAGTCCTATTTGGGATCTTCCAGAAGAGAAAAGTGATATTCTACCAGCTCTGAGATTAAGCTATCATCACCTCCCTTCAAAATTGAAGCAGTGCTTTGCTTATTGCGCCTTATTTCCAAAAGACTATGAATTCGACATGGATGAATTGGTCCTTTTATGGATGGCAGAAGGCTTTCTATCACAACCAAAAAGGAGTAAGCGTTTGGAAGATGTGGGAGTTCAATATTTCAACGCCTTATTGTCAAGGTCATTTTTCCAACTATCAAGCAAAAATTGTGCAAGATTTGTGATGCATGATCTTATTCATGATGTAGCTCAAGCTGTTGCGGGAGAAATATGCTTCCATTTGGATGGTAATGTGGACGCACATGAGCACCCTCTAACTCCAAGAACACATCATTCGTCCTTCATCCGACGATCTCGTGAGGTTTCTAGAAGATTTGAAGTTTTCGAAGAAGGAAAGAGTTTGCGGACATTATTGGCATTACCTATTCAAAATGCATTTGGAGATGATTATATATCTGAGGTTCTTTTGGATAGGTTATTGTCAAAACTAAGAAACCTGAGAGCATTTTCTATAAGTGGTTACCAGATAGAGGAGGTACCAGGGTGTGTTAATGGTCTGAAGCATTTAAGGTACCTAAATTTATCCAAAACTGATATCAAGCTGTTACCGGATTTTGTTTGTTCTCTCTTGAACTTGCAAACACTACTGTTAACAAACTGCTATGAGCTCGAGAAGTTGCCTTCAAGCATCGGGAGTTTGCCTAACTTGTGTCATCTTGATATCCGTAGAACGGACAAGTTGAAAGAAATACCCGCTGGAATTGGTAATTTGACAGAGCTGCAAAGTTTGGGAAAATTTATTGTGGGATTGGCAAGAGAAGGTGGACTGAATATAAGAGAGTTGAAAAACCTTTCAAAACTGAAAGGAGAGCTTTGTCTTGAAGGGTTGCAGAATGTGGAGAAGACTCAAGACGCAAGAGATGCTGACTTGAAAGGAAAGGAAGGTCTCAAGCATTTGGAGATGAGGTGGAACAGAAACTTGGATGGTTCCATATCAAATGAAAGTGATGCAGCCAAAGTGCTTGAGTTGTTGCAACCCCATACAAATCTGGAAACACTTGTGATTGAGTTCTATTGTGGATTGAAATTCCCGTTGTGGTTTGGAGATTCAATTTTGATGAGTAATGTGGTGATGATTGTGCTTAGTAATTGTTGGAAGAGCACATCATTACCGTGCCTTGGGAGATTACCAGTGTTGAAGCACTTGATCATAAAGGGGATGAAGGAAATAAAAAGTCTGGGTGATGAATTTTATGGCAGTGAAAGTGGTGGGTTTCAGTCACTGGAGACTCTCAAATTGCAGGATATGCAGGGATTGGAGAAGTGGTGTTTGTGTGGCAATGTTGCAGCTGTTAGAGAATGTGGATGTAAGCTTCCTAATCTGCTCGAGCTTGAGATAGTAAATTGTCCGGTTCTTGTAGGAGAATGTTTGGTCAGCCTCCCGTCTCTTCGTAAATTGACATTAAAAGAATGCAACGAGTCTGTTCTCAGATGCATGAGTGACATGAACTCCCTCAAGATCTTAAGTATAGGGGCAATGTCAGGGCTTTCTTGTCTACATGACAGTGTTGGACAGTTGTTGGTGGGACTTGAAGATCTAAAGATTAGTAACTGTGATCAATTGTTGTCTTTACGGCAGAGTGAGCCTGGGATTATAGATGACATGACTTGTCTGAGAAGTTTGGAGGTAAAATTTTGTCCTGTTCTTGTATCTTTTTTTACAAAACGGACACTAAAGAAGATGACATCTCTTGAGAAGATGATTGTCGAAGACTGTCTCAAAATTAGTTCAGAGCAAGGGGAAGAGGAGATGAATGATGAGGTTAAGTCGTCAGGGAGTCTCAAGCATATAGTGCTTCAAAATTGTGGGGATCAGTTGGTGGAGTGTGTGGTAAATGGGATAATGTTGGGTTGCAAAGAGAATTGTTTGGTTGACCGCTTAGAGATAAGAAGTTGTGATTCTCTCCAACACTTGGAAATTAAAGGTAAAAGAGGAGGAAATAAGGTGGGATACCTGATAATTACAGACTGTAAGAATCTGGTGTCAATATCTAATTCTTACGAGAAAGAGGGCAGTAATATTGTTGTTGAAATTGAAGATCTGAGTATTAATGAGTGTCCATCTCTTACGTCAGATGGAATGAAGTTACTTGTTGCGGTAAAGAGCCTTCACTTTGGGAGTTGCGACCAAATAGAGTCAGTTGCTGAGGAGAGCATCATATTATTTGACGAGAATCACAACATGGCGTCCACAGTGGTGGAATATATTCATATTTCTAAATGTCCAAATATGAAAAGATTGCCAGATAGGTTGCATCAGCTCACAAATCTCACTAGTTTGAGATTGTACGAGTGTGATGGTTTGGAGTTATTCCCCGAAAGTGGACTGCCCGTTCCCAACCTTGAATACTTAGAGATCATCGGATGCAAGAATCTAAAGAGCTGGCCAAAGAATATGCAGAATCTAACATCACTGAAACATCTAGCTGTGCAAGAATGTAGAGCTCTGAAATCATTTCCAGAAGAAGGGGGTTTGCCACTGACATCCCTTGAATCATTATGGATAGGAGGAGGCTGGAGCATAATAGGTATGGTGCTCCCTGCTACTCTCAACACTCTTTGTATACGGTACATGGAGAATCTGGAAACCATATCTTCATCATCTTCTCCTTCTTCTTCGTCAAAGTGCCTCCATCTCCACAAAAACCTCACCTCTCTTATAAGATTATATATTTGGGATTGCCCCAAACTGAGAGAGTTGCCAAAGGAAGGCCTCCCTCCCACGCTTGAAGAGCTATGTATCGGAGGATGCCCCATTCTTCAGACCAGGTGCATCAAGGGAAAAGGCAAATACTGGCCTCGAATCTCTCTCATCCCGGATATAGATATATCGTAAATGTTAAGTAACTCATTTATATTTGAATATATGGTTCGACTCAATTCAGTAACAATATATATTCTATCATCACTCGTTTCAGTATGCATTGTTTTCAACTCTATTTATAAATCTTGGTCTTAAACCTCCAATGTCTGTCTTCATACTTTTGTTTATTCAATACGGTTGCCAAATCATGGCAACATCTTTCTCATTTATTCTCTGGATACATAATGCTCTTGTTCCATATGTGTTTTCATTGCAAATGATGTTCATAATTGGTTCCAAAAACAACCATTCACTAATAATATTATGCCCCACCTTTTCATTGCCCAATAAAATGAAAAGTTCTTCGGTTTGATTACCAGTTTTGAAGCCATGAGAACATGAACCAAAGTTTCTTTGTTAAAAAAGAGTTTAATTTACAAGAATATATATCATACTCCCGCGTATTATGATAATGTATCTATTAAGTACTGTTTATTAAATAATCAAAAACAAAAGCTAACGAATTAGACCTTCAATGGTAGTCTACACAGCTTCTTAATTAAAGGGCACAACACTCATTCAAACTCTAATCTCGTCTCATTTATGTAAGTCTTCACAACATTGGAGTCCAATTCTACGATCGGTGTGCGATTTCCAGTTGTTTTTATCAAAATTGACGGGTTTTTCAATTTAGGATTAACATAATTAGTGTTCTAATTTAGTAATTTTGATTTTTGTTAACTGATTTAACACATGTCTTAAAATACAAATTAGGGTACTAAAAAGAAAAATAATAGTTAAGGTGTTAGAGTATATTCTAGTTTTTCTATATTTAGTTTCCTTATATTTATATTTTCTTTTCTTTCTTTATATTAGGGTTTCTTATTCTATTTCCATTACCTCTATAAATAGAGGTCTCTTGTAATTCACAATACAATCAATTCAAAAATACTTCTTATTGTTAACATGGTATCAGAGGCATATTGATCGTAGGCAAAATCTCTACAAATTTTTCGCTTTGCCCACTCGTCAATGATTTGTGATTCTGACGGGTGGGCAAGGCAATTCAATCTCAATTGATTCTGCTTTTTTTTTCGCTTTGCCCACTCGTCGGTGATTTGTAATAGCGATAGGTGGGCGAGGCTACGAAATCGCTTCCGCAAATATTCGTGAGGCTCCTTCACCGGACATTGTCCGAGGCCGCTTCGGTAATTTTGGTTACGAGGTTGAAGGTAGTTGGTCAAGAATGATGATGGAGTTGTTGATGCTTCAAATTGCTTGATTGGTCCTTCTCTCTTATGCTTTCTTCCAATAACTAGAAAATACCCGTCGGCCATTTATCGCTATCTCGATGTGTTCTCCTTGTCTTGCATCTCAACTAGCTTCGGTTGGAATGTTATTTTTTTTGGATTGCTCGTTTCTTATCAGGCTCTGTTTTCGTCCTCTATGACATTTGTTTTGGCCATCGGCCATAGTCCATGTGTACAATCCCGTAATTCGGAAAAGCTACCCCGTAATTCGGAAATCCCGTAATCCGGAAATTATATCCCGTAATCCGGAAAAGCTACCCCGTAATTCGGAAATCCCGTAATCCGGAAAATACATCCCGTAATTCGGAAATCGCACGCGAGAGGATTGATGAGCATCAACGAAATCCTTTTGAATATTCCAACTCGAAAAGAGGGAAAAAGACCGGAACATATTATGATTAGTCCAGTATGGCATCCGTTCGGCGCATCTGGCATCATACATCAGGCATCATGCATCTATCATTGGTCGTGAGCGGCGCGTATCCTCCATTCTCAATTCTCGCCACATCACTTCAACAACATTCTTGGCAGCCGCAACCCTCGCCACAACTCAATACTATCAAGCTTCAAACTCAATTCTTGATTCACCGCATTGAGTTTGAGGGGGCTGTTAGATTATATTCTAGTTTTCCTATATTTAATTTCATTATATTTATGTTTTCTTTTCTTTCTTATATTAGGGTTTCCTATTCTATTTCCATTACCTCTATAAATAGATGTCTCTTGTAATTCACAATACAATCAATTCAACAATACTCCTTATTGTTAACATAAGGTATTAAAGTATGAAACACTTATCCTTCGGATTCTATCGAGAGGTGGCTTCGGGTTCACGGGTCGTGCCCAGTTTGTCGGTTCGTGTTTTCGGCGGAGGAGAGATCGGTTGTGCTCAACGCAAGTTTGAGGGTCGGTGAGGGCGGCCCATTTGGTGGGCGTTACCTGGCGGAGATCGGATGGAGACCCGCCCGCCCCTGTTGAATAAGGTTTATATTCTTGAATGTTTGGGTATCGATAGTCTGATTGAGTTTTCGGTTGTGTTCGTCATCTAATATGATATTAGACATACTCATACGGGATCATAATTATAAACTCAAACAAAAATATAGTCGTAATGTTTTAAATGTTTCAACCCCTTCTATTAGATTTAAGTCTGCTTTTTTAAAAGGCTCTCGCTCTCTTTACAAGGCTATTCTCAAACATTTCTTAAAAAATAAAAATAATTATCAGGTAGATATCCTTAAAGTATGTTTTTTTTTTTACATGGACATGCTTATATATTTTCTTATCATGGAGGATACCTTAAGATTTCATTTTTTTCACCGTTAGTCATTCCGTCAATTTCGGTTAGATTTTAACATTTTTAAATATGAAAAGACTAAAACACACTTAAAAGATAAATTTATTGTGTTTTAAATTTAATGAAATGATGCTAATACCCTAAACTATTCATTTAATTTTCAAAACACTTTTTAAATTAAATAAATAGTTAAGGGTATTTACTTCATTTCATTAAAAAAATTTAAAAAAATCAATTTATCTCTTAAAGATAATTTCGTCTTTTCACACGTTAAAAAATGTTAAAATTTAACAGAAATTGATGGAATGACTAATATTTCAAAAATGAAAATTTTAAATATTCATCCTGACAAGAAAATATTTAGGCGTGTCTATGTGAAAAACTATTTATTCTAAAAACATCCACTTGAAATTAATTAAAAAATATATTGTAATTCTTAATGACCTAAATCGTTTGGGACAAATTTGATGATGTCAAGAGGTAAACATACCTCTTAACCAACTTTACATTAAACGATTCACTTTTTTCTTGAAATTAATTCTATAATAAAAAGAGTTATTAATATAAACCATTGGTTAATACTCTCTGATGGATAATAATGTCTAAGAGGTAGAATAAACAAATTGGGTAATCATTTAAAAAAAGGGTAAATTCCACATGACCCCTCATTACGCGTGTCTCACATGCCCACCTTTAACTACAAAATCAATTTGTGAGGTGCCTTAACTATCCAAAAATCCCACTTTACTTTTTTTTGTTGACTTTTTTTCAAAATTTTTGTTAAGTTTTTGTGAAATGACAAAAATACCCTTTTATCTGAAAAATTAAAATAAATAAATAAAAATGATTTTGAACTTTTTTTTCTAATTTCCTTGTTGTACAAAATAAAGAATAAAATTTTGTTAATAGTAAAAATAATTTTGAAAAAGTTTTTTTATAAAAAAAAATTAAAAAATAAAAATTTACTTTTAAACATCTTTTTTTTAATATTAATTTTTATAAAAAAATATTTTTAAATAAAAAATTAATACTAAAATATTATTTTTATTCTTTATTTTGTACAACGAGAAAATAGAAAAAAAAGTTCAAAATCATTTTTATTTATTTATTTTAATTTTTCAGATACAAAGGGTATTTTCGTAATTTCACAAAAACTTAACAGAATTTTGAAAAAAGTCAACAAAAAAAGGTAAAGTGGGATTTTTTGGATAGTTAAGGTAGATTGATTTGTAGTTAAGGGGGGTCATGTGAGACACGCGTATAGTTAAAGGGGGTCATGTGGAATTTAATGGAATGAACAAGTACTCGAATAGAGATGGCAAAAAAATTTAATGGAATGAACAAGTACTCGAATAGAGATGGCAAAAAAATCCGAACCCGACGGATACCCGATCAACCCGCCCCGATTAAAACAGGTGAAACCCAGAATTTTGCGGGTTAGGGTCGGGTTCGGGTTTTTTGAACGGGTTTTTGAGCGGGTTCGGGTCGGGTGCGGGTTGACGTATACCCGATCCGGTTTCGACCCGCACCCGTTCGAATTTTAAAAAATAATAATTTATATGGTAATATTATATAATATAATTTATATTATCAATCATTTTTAACAAAAAACGTTAAAACTTAAATTATAATTACCCAATCACGCAAAAAAACCAAAATAATATAATATAACATCTATTTATATTATTAATTTTTTCTTGTATTGTAAAAAAAATTGTTAATTAAGTTTATATTTGAATATCCGGGTCGAGTTTCGGGTTTAGGAGAAAACCCGAACCCGACGGGTTTTTTACGGGTTGGGCACCCGCTCAAATTGACCGGGTTTTTTGCGGGTCGGGTGCCCGTTGGAAGTGAGCGGGTGCGGGTGCGGGTTGGGCCGAATCCGACCCAAACCCGGCCCGTTGCTATCCCTATACTCGAAACGTGTTATGGATATCGGATCGCAGGGATATATCGGCCCCTCGATAAAAATGGAGATCTAACAAATTCAGAGGGATCGCGAAAAGATCGCGAGAAGATCACGGCAAATCGTGTTTTATAATAAATAAATAATTAAATATATATAAACTCATATTTATTATTTATTAAAGAAAAAATGAATGATATTTAATTATTTTTAAATGTGTTGGACCGAAGCCATAACCTAAATGAATAATATTTAGTTTATAACTTATATGGAAAATGAATGATATTTATTGTTTATATTTTATAATTTATAACGTAAATATCAAACCGGATTAAGTGTGCCGGAACGAAGCCTATCGAATTAGATCAAGATTAATTAAATTAGATTATAATTAATTGATTTAAATCAAATTAAATAGGAATTAATTGATTTAAATTGAATTAAACCGGAATTAATTGATATAAGTTAAATTAAACCAGAATTAATTTATTTGAACCAGATTAAACTGGAATTAGTTTGAAATTGTCCGCGTTGATTGGTATTTGGGGCGATTTTGCGATATCGTCGCAGATATGTGAAAATTTCCACGATTTTACCGCGATTTCGTCGAGATCTCCTGCAATCCATAACACTGCTCGAAACTGAAAAAAAGACACCAACAAATCAAAATTTCCTCTTTTTCATTTTAACAAAACCTGAAAATAAAAACATGGTTAACGAATCGCTCTTAAAAATGTTGCTAGCCAATAGATGACACCCACGTGTACTTAAAAATACTCGCCCCCTTTAAGGGTTTAAGCTTTGTGGCTCATTTTCTCGGAAGCCAAACACGCCCTACATTTTCTTTCTCCCCTGTTTTTTCGATTGTGCGCATCTATCTACCTTATCCATGGCCTCCTCCACTCTCGTGACAATCCCAAAACCATTTCTTGCTCACAAAGCCACTGCCCCTTCTCTCTCCACCCAGACCCATCACCTTCATCTCGGTCCGTTTCGATTCTGCCCAAAAAAAGCTTTCTTTTTTGCTCACCAATGCACATATTTGTACTGATAACTTCTTTTTTCTGGGTTTTTTTGAACAGGGTTGCGCAGAATTTCCCTCAGAGTAAATGCAGTGTCCTCGAAATGGGAACCCGTTAAGGTTTTGGATTTGTTTATCTATTTTTTCCATCTGGGTTTCACTGGTTTGCTATGGTTTTAGCATTATGATGTGTTGTTTGGTTGTTCATGGTTTGTGGTGAAATGGGTCGCAGGTTGTTCCACAAGCTGATAGAGTTCTAATTCGTCTCGAGGAGCTCCCTGAGGTATGATTGTTAAGCTTCTTCTCCATAGACTATATATACCATATCCTGAATTGGGCATTTTAATTTTATTACAAATTTTAGGTTCAATGTGCAATTCAGAACATGAGCAATACACATAGAAACTGGAGATAGTGAACCACTATAGAATTATTTGCCCTCGGTAATGTGTTGTTATTTGAAACATTTAATTTCTGACTAGACTGTCTTCAGGCAAACCGCTCATGTATTGAATAACGATTGGTTTTGAAATTATGTATCTACTTTTACTGTTGTGTTCGAAGCGATTGGAGTGAGTTTTATCTTTTATGTGCTTCATATGATGGTTTTTATCTGCTAAACATCTATGCATAATGTGATATGGAGCATAAACATTTTGTTCTAGATTTTTGTTTCGAGTTTTGACTCAATCTGCCTGAGTTTGATAGTTATATATAGGGGTGAGCATGGGCCGGGTTGGACAGTCCATGACTTGTTTTTGGGCCCAACCCGGACTTAGCGGGTTGACTATTTTCATGTCCATTCCCGGCCCATGAAGAGTGTTGTCCGATGGACAAGTGGGCGGGTTGAGCCCGGACGAGTTCCGGGTTAGTTCAGCCCGTCCATAACATTAAAAAATAACATATTGTACACAAAAATATATTGCAAAACTAATACTTCAATATCACAAAAATATATTGTTAATAACATTTAGAGTAGTTTATATGAAAATTGTGTTTTTCGAAATTGTTTGCTAAAAAACTTAAAATTATCCTTTCAAAATTAGTGTGGGTTGTGTGTGTTTAGTTAGTTAGTTGGTTAAGTCCATTAGGGCGGGTTGGGCAGAGTTAGTCCGGACACTCCACTTCATGTCCGCAACCCGACCTGTGATATCTATATGGTGTCCTATCCCGACCCGGGTCACTCTGGATTGGGATAAGAATGGACGGGTTGGTCCGGGTTCACGGGTTGGGCCGGACATTTTTGCTCACCCCTAGTTATATAATTAGGTGAACCCATGAAAGATTCTTGCAAGGTTAGAGTCAGAAATTTAATACCAACTATTTGAAATCCAGCAACTTGTTATTATCGTAGGGCAAGAGAAGATAGAAACTCAAATCGGGAAAAATATTCAGTCATTGTTATGCTCATGTTGATAGCAAATGCATCTTTTGCAAATTATGTTTCTCTTGAATGTCAAGCATTACTATACGCCATCAATATCACGTACATGTAAAAACATGTGTGCTTCGTATATTAGATGTTTAGTAAGTTAACAGATTGAGTTACCCAATTCCTGCTGTAGAAATCGGCTGGGGGAGTTTTGCTACCTAAATCGGCTGTTAAATTTGAGAGGTACCTGATTGGTGAGGTAAGAAGATCATAGCTCTTCTGAGCGTTTATTTTTCTGTTTTTATGACCGGTGATGACATTATCTGAAAAAAAGTACCCTTTTTGTTACTTGTCAGATACTCTCTATTGGTGCCGGTGTTGAGGAAGTTGAGGTTGGAAAGAAGGTAAATGGTCATTATCATTATGCATCTAATTTTATGATATCTTTGTTGATAATGTGTTTTAGCCCTATTCCGTCACCAAGAGTTTTGACTCGCAAAGCAAAGTACATTTTTAATGCTTAGTCTTACCATTCTACAAATTATAATCTATTATTGTGCTTAATACTGGCTAATAGAAGTCTACACTTGTGCTTTCTCAGGTTCTTTTCTCAGACGTAAATGCGTATGAGGTAAGCCGAATTGCTTTCAGCTAACACCTGTTAGTAAAGTAATTAAATGTTTTAGCAAATGGTAGCTATTCAAGTTGGTAGCAATGTCACCTTCCCACGCTTCACACTCCTAAATGTGTAATTTTAATCGCTCCACTGGTAATAATATATAGGAATATATCATGTGTTATTATGAACCCTCTTCACTTTAAGAATAACTTGTTCTTGACTTCTTAGTGATATATTTGATTACAGCCTTGATGTACACTTTTTTGAAGTAACGAGAAACTATTGTAACAATTTGGCGTGCACTGATGCATTTTTTGATGATTAGGTTGATTTCGGAGCAGATGGAAGACACTGCTTTTGTAAATCAAGTGAACTGTTGGCTGTGGTCGGGTAGAGGTTCATCGAGTTCTTGATGTTACATCCTTCTAAATCTCTTCAGCATTCGAGAATGTAGCTTTTATTTTGTTCGAGGCAATTTTTATGCTGTGAAGGGTTTTTCAATAAAAGATTCGGCATTATTATGACTATTATAAATGTGACCGCCGGAGAATTTGGTACCTAGAACAATTTCCTAGATACTCTTGGTGCCTTAGTTTTGAAACCCGATCCGATATGTATGTTGATGAAATATATATATTGAATAGGGAAGATAAATTATTTCAAATTTCATAGAGACGTGATATTCTCAATTTGATGTTTAAGTGATTGGGATTAATAAAAATGTCTCGATAAGTACTTGATAGTTTTTTTTACGAGTGAATTGAATATGCTTTCGCAAGATTAGTTATACAAATGGATTATATAATAGCGTTTAGGTGTGTCATTAAAATTAGATAGCCAATAATTCAAAAAAAAAAAGTTAGGTAGCCCTTTTTATACAATTATAATGTAGTTAACACACAAAATTACAAATACACTTCACATGTGATTTTTGTTCCTTAACACATTTCTATAGTCACTCAAACTTGTCGTATGACATTAAATTTATCGCACCGTAAAAAGAACTGTTTGTTAATGACAAAATGTGAAGTTAAAAATAAAATAAATTATTATTTATATTAGGAATGAACAAATTTTATACCATGTTAAATTGGTCATCTATAAAAACAGTTATTTTTCATGTATTTTTAATTTTTATGATGCACTTGAAAATAAAAGTGAAAAATGTATATATATCGTATTAACGGGTCGCTCCACGACCCGAAATCTGTGGGTCTTAGGTCACATCTGAAGAGCTCTCTAACCCGCATATATAAGTATCTTCCTCTCAGCTGTTTACTCTGCGACTTCGATTCTTAGGGTTTCTGCGTTTCTCTGTGACCTCATTTATTCTTCACAATGGTACGTTTTCTGAATTTTTCTCTTCATTGTTCGATTTATTTACGCCTCTTCGAGGTTTTGTATCGGATATTTTAGATTTTTGTTCCTGAGTTTTTGAACTCTGCTCTGGTAGATTTTGGATATGTAGTTCATCAAGCACGCTGGTTATTTCTGCTTATTCTGAGTTTATTATTGAATTATTTTGCTGAAATGAATGTAAATGATTGTGTGTTGAGGTCTTAAAATTGATCTGTGTGGGAAAAAAGTATTGTGGTTCATTTCATTGGAAATCCAGGTTTTGGATTGTATATACTGAAGGAATGGTGGATCAAAACCATTGCTTCACAAGTTTTTGATTGTTTACACTGTGAAGCAGTGTATTTTTTATAAGAGTAAGTATTTGGGTTAGTGTTGTTGGATTTTGAAATTCATGTAATTTCTACATAATTATGTTTGTTTTTGACTGTTCGCTAAAAGTTGATTGTACTGTAATTCTTGTTTAACCTATTTTTCAGCTTATCTCCTTTAAATGTACTAATGCACTTGTTTATTTTTTGCAGACCAAGAGAACCAAGAAGGCTGGAATTGTTGGGAAATACGGTATGTGCCTTTTGCTGTTTACAAGCTTTATTTTTTACTCTGCGTTTCTCTTTTTCCAATAAGAAAATGTGTGAGAGAAAACAGATCTTGGTATGTTTGAATAATCTAAATTTGAAGTTATGATTCATCTTGTAGGAGTGTTAGCACAGAAAATTTCTTTGTTTTGTAGAACTTATATTCCAGAAAGAATCATTGTAGGATTATTTCCTAGTCAGTATCCTTCGCTTAGTATGCTTAACCTCTTCATCCTGATGATTGTCTAGAACTGGCTTTCCTGGTACATTGTTGTTTATAATAGAATTGTATACCTGTATTCCATCTTTGTAAAATGGAATTTGATTTTGTTACTGGTTAGTGCTCTGATAGAACGCTGATGTTTTGTGCATTGATATTAATTCTTATGATGTCATTAGTTGCACTATATTTCCTGGTCTCTTGATATGGTGATTGAGAGACAAACATTATCAGTTATTGAACAATGACAAATAACCTTATGTTCTGGATATGTGTTACTATATGCTGTGGATGGTAAATATTCATCAAAAATACTTTGATGTCCCTCTTTGGTTCTTCAGTTTATGATTGTTTGTTAACATGTATAATGGTTATCTTATCTTATGCCATTTCAATATATGTTTATGTTTCTAATGTTTAAACTATGCCTTTTCAGGCACCCGATATGGTGCTAGTTTGAGGAAGCAGATTAAGAAGATGGAAGTCAGCCAGCACAGCAAGTATTTCTGCGAGTTCTGTGGGAAGGTAAAATTTACTCATAATTGAATTATGTATTGCTTGTGGTTTAATAAATAAGCTGACAAATTTTGTATTATTTTGAATTGGCTTTTCTAATCTGAATCACATTATTATTATTATTATTGTAGTATGCGGTGAAGAGGAAAGCTGTTGGAATTTGGGGATGCAAGGACTGTGGCAAAGTTAAAGCTGGTGGAGCTTATACCTTGAAGTAAGAACTTTTTATTTATATCTCATCCTCGTCACTGTCATTGGCCAATTACTTTTATTTTCTGTCGCTGATCCCAATTGCTCATTTTTGTTACATTACAGCACTGCCAGTGCCGTGACTGTGAGGAGCACCATCAGGAGACTGAGGGAGCAAACCGAGAGTTAGTTTATCCGAAATGAGTTTTTATGCAACTAGACTTTTTGAACCTCTTTGTCTTAAGTAATCTGGGTACGTCTGGACAGTTTGCTCTTTTGTACTGATGAGCATCTCTATTTTATTTATGACTAAATGCCCCTTTGCAAGAAACTAATTAATGTCTTGTTTGCTATTCTATTCTCTTTATGAAGTAATTTAATTTCGTGAGCATGCTTATGAATGGTACAATTTATAGATCTGAACAAGATTATCTCCTCTACTTCATGGCACTACTATCTCTATAAAAGTTAGCTTATGTAATGAATAATGAAGGTTGATAAGCAAGAATTTTGAGCATCAATTCAAATTGAATTAGAAGAGTATCTTTTGAAGTTAAAGTAAGTGCAGGAATATAATGTAAGCGACATAATTGTTTTGACTACGTTCACATGTAAATAATTGTTTTTCTCAAACCCCGACTAGGAAAGACAATAAGATTATCAATTATCAATTTGACAATGTCACTGTTCTTGAATCTAGAATTCAAGCATATTTCAACATCCAAGACATGTTAAATTTTTCTGTAAACAAAAACTACCTCATACTACATCCAAGACTTGTCATATTCGTTTTTGTCAAATTCAGTAAGACATGTTTCGTTGTTTGAGGATAGATTGAGTGCAGTTTTCACTCTTACGTTGTTTAGATAATAATAATATGTGACTTGAGATAAATAACTAACAATTTTGGGTTATTAAATTTTGGTTGAGTTGGTTACTTAACTCCTACACTTTCTCCTCTTCCTCCTCCTCTCTCTCATGTCCACCCATTAGAAACCCTCTCTCTCTTCCACTCTCTCAGGTCCTTCGTCCCTAATGCTGCACTTTCACTTGCATGACAAATCCACAGTTCCGATCTTCTTCTGAACCCAGCATTTGTATATATGTCCTTCAATCAATCCAGGCCCGACAAGAGCAGCGACGCCCACCACCGCAAGCCTAGCCGATCCAATCAGCGCCGGACCTCCTCGCCCTCCTCCTCCGCCAGAGGCGGCGCCGCCGCCAGCCCCGCTCATCCACCCTCCAACCGCAGGTGGGTTCGGGTGATGTTTCGAAATTGTGCCAGTTTATTCGTTTTTTGATGGTTCTGTGTGTGTAGTTTCAGGAAGACGAGTAGTAATGCGCATGGAGGAGGTCAATCGAGGGTTGTGGGCTCCTCTGATTCCAGCAATTCGAGTGCTCAGAATGGTGGGTTTGTTCCGCCTCAAGAACAAGGTATTGTTAATGTTGGGAATTACTCTGTGTGGTTGAAATTAGGTTTTGTTGATTTATTATGAGTTGGGATGATCACAGCATTCCCAGGAGAAAAACAATTGAGTTTGTGGAAATGATATATTGTAATGGGTGTTTGGTGTTCCTTGTTCTTGTTTAATTAAGAAAATTGCAAAAATATGTCGTTTTGTATGATACTTTTGCAAGAATGTGTTGTATTATTTGTTAATGGCAAAAAGGTGGCATGTTTTTTTTTTTTTTGCTAAATGTGTATTTTTTTATAAAAATGATGAAATTGCCCATGAAATTAAGAATTATTTTTTCGTAACATAATTATAAAAAATAATTGAACTTAAAAAAATTAAAAATTCTTTTTTTTGCTCGGCGAAGATGAAATTTTTTATTGAGCTTGCTCATGCTCCCAAGATGGAAGGGCAAGAAAAGACAAATACAAATGAGAGAAGAGAGAAGATAGATTGAAATATTGAGACAGAGCACCCAAACTATAGATTGATTGCCTCGGCAAGTGAGGAGATCTTCAGGATTGTGGCGTCAGGATTGAGAGGAGTTCCGTTGTAGATGAGGTCGTTGCACGCGAGCCAGATAAACCAGAGAATGGATAAACAGAGAATGATGCTACAGAGAGGGTTCCATTGCCGGGCAGAGCTCCGATCATGGATAGCACGAGGCCATAGTACCAGAAAATCTCTTATGGATCTGGGGAAAACGAAATGGCACTCGAATATGGTTAGCGAAGAACCCCACACCTGACGCGTCCATCTGCAGTAAAGAAGGACATGTGCAGTAGTTTCAAATGCTTTGTGGCAGATTTGACACATATTTTGAGTCAAGGAAATTTCGAGCCCTCTACTTGCTAGGAAATCCATGGTTGGTAGAGCCTCGTGAGCCGCCACCCAACAAAATCTTTGAATTTTTGGAGGGACACGAACTTACCAAATGATCTGAGCAGAGGCTTGCACGAGCTTTTGACATAGTATCCTTTGTCGTCGTGAACCCACACCAATTTGTCAGCTTTGGCAATGTTCGATTATAGAAGTTTTAGTTTGAAGATAAAAATAGAAAAACTTTTAAAAATATTTAAATACAAAATAATAATTCTTAATTTCGTGGACAATTTCGTCAGTTTTAATGAATACACATTTTGCAAAAAAAGATGTAAAGAACATAGCACCTTCTTACAAAAATGGCATATACAATAGGGTACCTTTTTGCAATTTTCCCTTCTTCATTTGTTGGCTGTCTTTTATGTTTTTCCTATAATAGGAGCATCTAATGTGCCGGTTACAAGTAATGCTGCGGAGCAACCTGAAGGAGAACCCGGACAGAGAAGCAGCCGAGCTGTTCCGAAGGCTCCAACTTCTCAGCCTGCCTCCATGAGTTCTGACAGTCCTGCCCAAGCAACCACTACTAAATGTATGCTTTTAGTATTGGCTGCATAAGATTGGTGAATTCATTGTGATCACCTGGATAAAGGGTTACTAGATTAGATTTATGTATTGGAAGATTTATAACAATTGGCGTGTTATTGATTGCATTTTCTTATGGTGTAGTCTCAGGAGATGTTTCAAAGGCATTCCCCCCTTTCCAGTTTGGATCCATAAGTCCTGGTTTTATGAATGGGATGCCGGTAAATATTTTTGAGTTGCATTCTCTTGTATCTTATTTATAATATTTATTTTTGACAACCGGAGTATCCATTTCCTATTTATGTAGATTCCAGCTCGGACCAACTCAGCTCCACCAAAATTGGATGAGCAGAAACGTGACCAGGTATGTAGGGTTCTGTTCTTGATGAGTTATTCAAATTGTGCGGTAGTAGTGGATCAACATTTAAACTTAGTCACTGGTAGTTATGAAACCCAACCTGTAATTATTACATTTAAACTAGTCCATGCACTCTTCTAATATTGACTTAGAAGGGGTTATCTTTTGATATGCTATAAATAAGCTGAGTTTTAGGATGGTCTTGCTGGTTCCAAAGTTGGTGTCGAATTGTCTTATACATCTACACATCAACATGGCATATCCTGGCTTGCATGTTAACCATCACGCTTCTGTAAATATTGTGGAGAAAATTGATCTTAATTCGTCAAAGTAATTGTTTGGTTTTCGATCAAGATAGCGATATTTTTTGGGTACTTTGTCATTTTCATTTGGAGCTAATAAGTTATTTACTTCTCTTTTGTTATATATCCATAAGAATTTGATAATCATCATTTTAATGTTTAATAGTAACTCACTTCATTGATTTTTCCATCATCATTCTTTGAGAATGAACATACATGTATTTGTACATTTAGTTTATCATTTTAAAACGCGTTGGGTGTTGGTGTCATCACATGTTGGGTGCCGATCATGCTTCTTAGGTGTTAATGTTACCCCCTTTGGGTAAATGTTATTATGACCTACATCACTCATTTTGGATGATATTGGCCTACTATGATCGTTTTTCTTATACTCGTCAACTAAAGAATGATCTGATTTCTTAACTCCAGGCCCAGAATGATACTTTAAAAACTGCACCACCCTTGCATGTTCTTCCATTCCTGAGCAGCAGGCACCGCGGAAGGAAGCAGTTGCTGCTGAACAATCAAATGCTGGAGAGCCTCAATCATTCCCCAAGGCCAAGGACATCCAAGTCTCCGCTGGACCCCCTTTAAGCCAAACTCAGAAACCTAATGTTCACTCCATGTCCGGAATTTCTATGCAAATTCCATATCATCAACCACAGGTGCAATATGGTGGTCCAAACCCTCATATTCAGTCTCAGGGCATGGCACCTACTTCACTTCAAATGCCAATTCCTATGCCATTGTCAATTGGTAATGCTACCCCACGGCAGGTATTCATTCCAGGTCTCCGACCCCATGCAATGCAGGGTCAGGGAATCATCCATCAGGCGCCAGGTCTGGGTTTCACGCCTCAAATGGGTCCGCAGTTTGGCCCTCGTGTAGGAAACTTGGGAATGGGTATGTCCCCACAATACCCTCAACAGCAGGGAGGGAAATTTAGTGGTCCACGTAAGACTACTGTTAAGATTACTCATCCAGAGACACATGAAGAGTTGAGGCTTGACAAACGAAATGATGCATATACAGATGGTGGCCCATCAGGTTCAAGGTCTCATCCGAACATTCCTCAATCACAACCAATTCCATCATTTTCTACTTCTCACCCAATCAACTATTTTCCCAACTCGTACAATGGTTCTCTGTTCTTCGGATCTGCGAGTTCTCATCCAACAACAAACACTCAGATTACACCTCATTCTCAGCTGCCAAGGTTTAGCTATCCAGGTAGTCAGGTTCCACAAAATGTGTCATTCATGAGTCCACCAAGTTTGAATCCTTTGACTGCTAACAACACAGGGACTCCAGTGCATGGCTTACCAGAGCCGCCAAACTTGGAACATGTCCCGATCACCTCAACTCCAATACAGGTTACAGTTAAACAAGTTGGTGGCTCTATTGGCAAAAAGGTTGAGTCATGTTCCACATCTGCTGGAAAAGCTGAATTTTCTATACAGTCAAGACCTTCTGAGGAATGTAGCTCTTCTCATCCTCAGAAGGATATTAAGGTTAGTCCAGAAATCTCCTTCCAACAACCAAATTCTGGTGGTCAATCTTTGACATCCAAGTTATTTCCATCTAATACCGAAGGTGGAAGAAGGGATGCTCTTAGTATGTCTAACTCGATTAAAGATGACCAGAGGAAGCCAGGAAAGAAATCAAATAACCATTCACAGACTCAGGTTTGTCTATGTTATTCATGTCAGATAAATGTACTTTAAGTTTGCTAATATATTCTGATTTGCTTGCACGGATTTATCTTTACAGGTTGGTGGACAGTCTACATCTACACCAAGCTTAAATTCTCAGGCTATAGAACACTGTTTATCTTCAAACAGTAGTGTTTCTGAATCTTTAAAAGGTAGAACTTTCCCTCCATATATTTCTAGTGTAAGGTGTGTTAAATCAGCTGGTCAATCTCTTTTCCCTCTCCTAATGCTTCTAACTCAAAAGTTGGTATTAGAGAAAGTTCATCAGTGTCTATCTTAAAATTGCTGGTGCTGACAAACAACTGAAACATGATTCTGTAGGACCAGAACCAGGAGATCTAAGATTACTCGAAGGTCCCCAAGAAGATACTAAAACTTGTGAGCCAGAAAATATTTATCCAGAAGGACCAGAACCTGATAAACATTTACAACAAGAAGTTGGATCGAAGGCAAAAACTTCAAGAACTGAGGTCACGACCTCAGGAACTGTGCAGAGGGGAGCGGATCAAGATGCAATGCCTCACACAGATGTTGGCAAGGCAATTCATAATCCGAACTTCTCAGCTGCAGATTCTGCAGATGTGAACAATGTTATTTTGCAAGGCAATGTTATTTGGTAGTAATGGACCATGCTCTGCACGAGTTACAGTATCAAGTCAATCTGGTCATTTTCCATCTCCAGATATTTCTGCAGCAACCTTGAAAAATGACGGTGGAGATGCACAGAACATTGGTGGAATGGGATCCGATCCAGTATCAGGTTCCAAGGATAAATCCATTGCAGAGTTTCACAAGACAAAAAGTAAATCCGCTAGAGGAAAGAAGAAAAGAAAAGAAATTCTTCAGAAAGCAGATGCAGCAGGAACTACCTCTGATCTTTATATGGCATATAAGGGTCCTGAGGAAAAGAAAGAAACTGCCTTGTCATCAGAAAGTACTGATGGTAACAGTAATTCAAAGCAGGTAGCTGCCGAAACTCTTCAGGACAATAATGTTACAAGTGACAAAGGTGAGCAGAGTAAAATGGAGCCAGATGATTGGGAAGATGTGGCAAACATCTCTGCCCCAAAGCTGGAAAATCCAGATAACAGGGAAAAGGTTTATGGAAGGTTGATAAGTCATAAAAATGGTGGTAATATGGTCAAAAAGTACTCCAGGGATTTCTTGCTGAAATTTGCAGAGCAGTGTACAGAACTTCCGGATGGTTTTGAAATGACGTCCGATACATCAGGTGTTTTTATTAGTGCTAATGCAAACATTTCTACTTCTGGAAGAATTGTAGATAGGCCTGGTATGGGGTCTCAGCCTGATCGCCGTGGGAGTGGAATTGTAGATGATGACAGATGGAATAAAGGTTCAGGACGTATGGATATTAATTATGGGGGGAATGTGAGTTTCCGTCCCAACCAAGGAGGCAATTATGGTGTTCTAAGAAATCCACGTGGCCAAGGACCTGTTCATGGAGGTATTCTATCTGGTCCAATGCAATACCATGGTTCTCAGGGTGGGATGAAAAGAAATAGCCCAGAAGCTGACAGGTGGCAACGTGCCGGCAATTTTCAGCAGAGAGGTCTAATGTCCTCTCCTCAGACCCCATTGCAGATGATGCACAAAGCTGAGAAAAAGTATGAAGTGGGTAAAATTACAGATGAGGAGCAAGCAAAGCAGCGGCAGTTGAAAGGTATTCTGAATAAGTTGACACCTCAGAACTTTGAAAAACTATTTGAGCAAGTAAAAGCAGTTAACATTGACAATGCCCGTACTCTCACCGGGGTTATCTCACAAATTTTTGATAAAGCTTTGACGGAGCCTACTTTCTGTGAAATGTATGCCAATTTCTGCTATCATCTTGCGGGGGAGTTGCCTGATTTCAGTGAGGACGATGAAAAAATAACATTCAAGAGATTACTTTTGAACAAGTGCCAGGAGGAATTTGAGAGGGGAGAAAGAGAGCAAGAAGAAGCCAATAAAGCTGATGAGGAGGGTGAGGCTAAACTGTCTGAAGAAGCCAGAGAAGAAAAGAGAGTTAAAGCCCGAAGACGGATGTTGGGTAACATTAGATTAATTGGAGAGCTGTATAAAAAGAAGATGTTGACGGAGAGAATCATGCATGAGTGCATCAAAAAGTTATTGGGTCAGTATCAGAATCCTGACGAGGAAGATGTTGAAGCATTGTGCAAGTTAATGAGCACAATAGGTGAAATAATTGACCATCCCAAAGCAAAGGAGCACATGGATGCATATTTTGACATGATGTCAAAATTATCAAATAATATGAAATTATCTTCAAGGGTTAGGTTCATGTTGAAGGATGCAATCGATTTGAGAAAGAACAAATGGCAGCAAAGGAGAAAAGTTGAAGGGCCTAAAAAGATTGAGGAAGTGCATAGAGATGCTGCCCAAGAACGACAAGCACAAAGCAGTAGGCTTGCCCGTGGCCTAGGTATGAATTTTTCTGCTAGAAGGGGCGCACCAATGAACTTTGGTCCAAGAGGGTCATCTTCTCCAAGTCCCCAGATGGGTGGTTTTCGTGGATTGCCCACTCAAGTTCGTGGGTTTGCTGGTCAAGATGTTCGTATAGATGATAGGCAATCATATGAGGCAAGGACTTTGTCGGTTCCTTTGCCACATAGACCTATGGGTGATGATTCCATCACTTTGGGTCCCCAAGGTGGGCTTGCCAGAGGAATGGCCATCAGAGGACCACCATCATTGTCAAGTGGCCCCGTACTGGATACTTTTCATAGTCCTGGAGATTCAAGGAGAATGGCACCTGGTGTAAATGGTTATGGTCATGCACCAGAACGGGCATCTTACAGCTCAAGGGAAGATGGCATCCCAAAATATGCACCCGATAGATTTGCAGGTCCTGCTGCCTATGAGCAATCGGGCGCTCAAGAACGTAATATGAATTATGCTAATAGGGACCAAAGGGTGCCAGATCGAAATTTCGATAGGTCTTCATCTTCTCAGCACGTGAGATCAGGATATGCTTTGGCAAAGAATGTTTCTTCAGAAAAGGTGTGGCCTGAAGATCGCCTTCATGATATGTCCATGGCAGCAATTAAGGAATTTTACAGGTATCACAATCTTGTCTTGTGCATTTCGTTAACACTTATTTGCTATGATGATCATTTTATTAAATCAATCTTCTTCTGTCATCATAATTTGCTGTGTTATTTTCATTCGACAATTAGGTTGAACTGCCTAATTGTTTGCGGTGATATTGTTTAACCACTATCACTATTTGCTACAGAGCACCATCTCTCTCAGCATTCAAATTCTTTTACTGGAAGAATATTCACCTTTGTACTTTGAACTCATTTTACAGTGCCAGAGATGAAAAAGAAGTTGCATTGTGCATAGAGGATTTGAATTCCCCAAGCTTCCATCCAACAATGATCTATCTTTGGGTCGCGGATTCCTTTGAAAGGAAGGACAAGGAAAGGGACCTTTTGGCCGATATTCTTGTTAATCTTTCAAAGTCTGGTGACAGCACTTTGAGTCAAGCTGAGCTCGTCCAAGGGTAATAAATCTTCTTTTACCAGATAGATAAATATATATATGTAGTTTGGGACATCATGTAAATTGTACAGACATTTCATATCTTAGGTTTGAATCTTCTCTGACCTTGTTGGAGGATGCTGTGAATGACGCCCCTAAAGCACCAGAGTTCCTAGGACGGATATTTGCCAAAGTGGTCTTAGAAAATGTGGTATCTCTCGGGAAAATTGGCAAGTTGATACATGAAGGCGGAGAGGATCCAGGAAGTCTTATAGAAGCCGGCCTTGCAGCTGATGTTCTGAGTAGCATTCTTGACGTAATAAACGCAGAAAAAGGAGAAAGCGTGTTAAAAGAGATGTGCACAAGCTCTAATTTGCGGTTGGAGACATTCCAGCCTTCAGACTCGAACAGATCAAGAAAATTAGATAAGTTTATTAGAGGATAGTGATGAATTGTATCTAATATTGTTTTAGGCCAATGTCTAGTGTGCTCTTAGGCTCTACTTTGTTGGTAGGAGGTGAGCAACCGATGTGGGATCTTATATAATTACTGGAACCCATGTTCACCACAATTGAGCAATGATCAGCCTTAGCCTTCGATTGTGCTTCAAACCATTACGCTTTTGCTTTTGTTATTTGAGAATATGTCATTATTATACCTTATCATCAAAATTCCATTAGGAATTGGTCCCTCTTTGGAAGCTAAAACGAGGTTATTTTGATATTTCGAAGATGTAAATGACAGGAAATCAAATGATATAAAAGTTGATGGAAGATGAATTGTATAGATAAGAATCGAAACTTCCTTGCCTCACACAGAGAAGTGGTCAACCTTCCTTGCTTCACCACAGAGAAGCGTCCGAAGAAGAGGTTAGAGAGAAGGGATGAGTGACATATATTTAAAAAAAATTAAAAAATAAAGAGGGACATGTTAATTTTCTTGCGATTAATTAAAAATAATAAAATATTAACGAAGCTGGGTAACGTGAGAACAAATGAAATTTCAGTGCACTTTTCTAAAAAAACTTTAGTTCAATGCACTTATTTGAGAATAGTTCTTGTCCGTTGTGTAACAAAGCGAGTGAGATTTCGGAGCATTTTTTCCTAAATTGTCAGATTAGCATGAGGGTGTGGTCCTTGTGGAACGGACCGCAATGTCTGCAAGGAGAAGGACTGGTAAAAAGATTTAGAGCTTGGCTCCCAGTGACAGGAAAACACGGTTCTGGGAGGTGGGTTTCCTAGCGTGTACTATTTGGAAGGCGCAGGATAGCGCTATTTGGATAAATGGGTGGATGTCTCTGACATCTATAAAGGGGAAAGGAGAGTGTAAGAGAATGGAGTGGGACGAGAGCCAACAGAGCCCCCAAAGGGCGCCACAGACTGCCCCAAACTAGAAATGGAGACCACCGGATAGAAGTGGATTCAAGCTTAATGTAAACGGAGCTGTGAACCATGCATCATGAATCTTTGGGGTAGGTCTGGTTCTGAGGGAAAGCAGGGGGGAGGTAATTGCGGCCAAATGCTTCTCGAAGACTGGCACGACGGACCCAAACCAACTATTGTTAAAGCGGCAGCGGTAAGGGAGGCCCTTTCTTGGGCAGTCGAGGAGAGATGGACTGAGGTCATAATCGAGAGCGAAAACCAGAGTCTTATCCTCACCATCCAGAGCTCTGATATGCTCACTAGCCAGTGGGGACTGATAGTACGGGACTGTCGCCATCTCTTATCGGTTAGTCCTTTGATTGTTGTTTCCTTTTCTAGGCGCAATGTTAATAGAGCGACTCATTTCTTGGCTAGATACTCGCTTGTTCTTAGTAATTGGACCATGGGTGAGGAGTCTGTCCCACCCAGTTTTATGAAGGCCGTTGTTTCGGACCGTCCTTAATATATTGAGGATTGCTTTTAAAAAAACAATAGTTGAGAGTTTTTTTCCTAGGATTATTTCTATATCAGGCATCAGAGCTGAAAGCATGTCATATTGTTGAGTTGTTAGAAGTTTATGAGCGGCCGTTTAGTTAAAGAATTAACTCGGACAAGTTCTCTATTTTCTTAGCCGAACACCGCCGGGTGACCTTCGGAATATAATGACGTCCTTGTTGGGTGTTAGGGAGGAGACCAAGAGTGTGGTTTACATGAGCTTGCCAAATATGATAGGAAAATCTCATCGGATTAAGTTGGGTTATTTGAAAGATATGTTGTCAAAAAGAGATTATGTCGTCACTAGTAACATGCCGGAATCGGAGGCTGCTCCCTCCGATGTGCTTCTCTGTTATGAAAAAACAAATTTCTTGGTAACTCAGAAGCTCGAATCTAGCATTCTTGGTGTTGCACACTCCAACATTGAGGTGGATTTGATTCAAAGGTAATGAGGAAGATAATTTGTCGGGGATCTTTGTTCACTCTTTGGGCAACATGGTCTTCCTTGCACTCTCCCTTGTCGGACTGATTCGCCAGGTATTTTATCCCGTTGTGTCAATATAGTGTCAGAGGACTCAATCAAATCTGATTCTGACGCCGGAGGCATCATCGGCAACTCTGAACATGATTTAGAGAACGGCGATTTCCGGCATGAATTGCCGTCGTCCGACAGTTGCTCGGCCTCCTCGGGTGTGCCGGTGGGTGCTTTTCTCGATGCCACCTCAGGCGATGAATTCGGTGCCGATTTGGGTGCCTTGGGAGTCGGGCGGGGTGGCGTGTTGATTATTGCGTCTCCTCCCGAGGGTGCCGCTTCGTTGCCCGTGCTCACCAGTTTTGTTGGTCCGCGTCTTGATGTTGACTTGAGAACTAAGGTTGTCCACAACAAGAGAGTGGGCAAGGAATGGGCACTCTCAATGCTGCTATATGGCAGCCACAATGAAGAGTCTCTTTAAAAGTGGGTGATGTGGAGGGAGGGATGGAAAGAGAAGGAGTGGGTGCATAGGGTATGAGAAAGAAATGAGGGACTCCCTAATTTAATATATAATAATGTATTAAATAGGTTATATGCAATTTCTTTAAATCATAAATATATATTACCAAATGTATAATATGTCTATTAATATATAATGAAATATATTCATAAAAAATAATTTTTATTTATTTATTTTTTGAAGAAAAATACAAATTTTATAATTAATTATATTTATTGTATAATTTTATAATTAATTAAAATATAATAAATATTTATTGTATTTATATATAATTCCATATTTGATAAATATATAATATGTTTATTAATAAAATAATAATAATAATATATTCATGGAGTATATTTAATATTTATTCGTCATCTTCAGTTGACACCTCACAAGTTAATCAACATGCGCATGATGATATTAATAATATTGATGAGTTATCGAGCGGAACTCACACATTAACCCGCCCACCTGGGCGAGACATCACAAAAAGAAAGGGCAAAAAGAAGGTTTAAATATCTAAAAATCAAGTGTTGGAAGAGCCCGAACTGCCACAAGTGCCTACAATATTTACACAAACATTCCAATGCTATTCGGAAGCCCAAAAAGAAAAAAGCAAAATTCAAATGGAAAAAATGGAAGCTCAAAAAGAGAAAATTGATGCTCAAAAATGAAAATGTTGATGGAATTGTCTAGTTTAAACGCTTCAAATGAGATTCATCAAAATATGATCAAGAAGTTGAAGGAAGATTTGAGATTTTAATTATCTATTTCAATTTTATAATAATGTAATTTTTTAAATTGTGTTTTTCATATTCGTGTTATAATAAAGTAGTTTGTTTTTTATAATTATAAATGAATGATAATGTTGAAATATTTAATTATATAAAACTAGTGTTAATTGAATTAAATAATATAAATAGGAAACATTCTGTTGTGGCCTTCAAAGAGTGAGTGCTTGCAGAGAGTGTGTGAGCTGATATGACAGCTCAAAAGCTGACATGAAAACTCTTACGGAGGCACTCTGTTGTGGACAGCCTAAGGTTTTGGTTGACGATCAAGCATACTCTAATTCAATGCATGCCCTCTCCTTTTTGGGTCATCATGATGGGCCCGATTCTCTTTTGGGCCCAAGCTCAGCAATTGTAACGAAATCTACTGCTAATCTTGGAGATGGACAGTTGGAAATTATTGGGCAGCTGGCTGGGAGTGTTGCCTTGATGCCCATTTTGAAGACATCATCTGATTTGGACTCTCACACTCCTCTTGCAAATTTTATTTAGTCTCGTCATCCTCGGCCTGACAAAGTCTCGAATCTCTCCCCTAATACAAAGCATGTTCGCAAGCAGCAGAAATTCAAAATCAAGACTCATTCAGGTCCTACTCCGGAACTTCTAAATGATGTTCCAGCTGAAACTCAAATTGACACTCAGCAGATTTACATCCCTAATTTCAGAAATATGGGACATCTGCAAAGAAATGGGAGTGAAATGCGATATCCCTGAGGGGCATATGATTTCTGCTCTTGAGCAAATTGAAGCAAGGAACAGAGCTAGTCCGGCCTCGAGCAACTGATAGGAGTCACTTGGAGCATATCTGATGCTTAAGTGCTTACCATTCTCGAAGTCATAGAGGCCAATTTCAGGGCTCCATGAGCCAGCCTTGTCGCTTCTCTTTCTTTCCTTCTCTCGTACCTTGTATTTATATCTCTTTTCTATTATAGTTGTCATTTTCTTCTTTTTTGTTGATGTATATGACTTCTCTTGTTTCCCACTTGAAAGCTTTTGTAAGTTTCATCTATAAAATCTTTCTTTTATCTGAGAAAAAAAATGTGTTGTCAAAGAGCGCATCGAGTTAGGAAGGTCAAATGTTGTCTAAGGCGTGTCTGGAGATTCTTTTAAGGGCGGTCCTTCAGGCTCTTGCTACATACATTATGCGTGTCTTCTATTTTCCGGATGGTACTCTAAAAGATATTAAGCGATTGTTCACTCGAGTATGGTGGACATGGTCGGGCTCTGGGAGAGGTACTATTTGAAAAGGTTGAGATACCTTTGTTCCCACAAGGAATCTGGAGGCTTGGGTTCCTAATTAAGATTGCACAAATCCAATATAGCTTTGTTGGGTAAGCAGATTTGGCGCATTTGGTCAAATATTGATTCTTTGGCTGGCAGAGTTCTCAAGGCCAAGTATTTCCCGCAATCTTCTTTCTTTCGACAATGCTGGAAGTAACCCGAGCTTCATTGGAAGAGTATGTTACCGGCGCATGAGATTTTGTGTACTGGGTGTCGTTGGACCGGGTGATTTCGGGTTAGTTCAGAATCTGTGTTGGCACTCTAGATTCAGGCAGGGGAGAGGAAATGGGATATTGCTTCCTTATCAGAATTTTGGGGAGCGAGATGTTCCGTGCATGAGTTTTGAAGTTTGGTACATTTGTTTTTATGGCATATGTTATATGGGTCCATTATCTATTATTATGGTTTGTACTTTCTCAACTCTCAAATGTGAGAGACTAGGAGTTGGGGTTGCGACCCACTTTCACAGCTGTGTTTTTGTATCATGCATCAGTCAATCAATCTCCGGACACAATCAAATAAATGAATAAGCTAAACTTTTACAGCAGAAACCTTCAGAGATAAAAGTTGGAAGAAGTTAGCACATGATACAGTGAACAAATAAAACATGAAACCGATAGTAAGACTGATAAAGCTCAATTGAACCTTTCTTAACTGTAGCAAACATCTTTATAGAAATAATATCAAGTCCCCATCAGCCCGCTTGCTCACCTTCTACCCAGAGTTCTTTTAAGCCTAAGCACAATGGGTTTCTCCTCCTAACAAGATAGATACACTGAGCATCACCACCACTACTATCCTCTAATAAATTTATCTAATTTACTTGATCTCTTCAGGTCTGGATGCCGGAATGTCTCCAACCGCAAATTAGAGCTTGTACAAAGCTCTTTTAACGCACTTTCTCCTTTTTCTGAATTTATTACATCGAGAGTGCTACTCAGAACATCAGCTGCAAGGCCCACTTCTACAAGGCTTCCTGGACCACCCTCTCCTCCACCTTCATGTATCAAGTTGCCGATTTTCCCCAAAGATACCACATTTTCTAAGACCACTTTGGCAAAGATCCGTCCGAGGAACTCTGGTGCTTTAGGGGCATCATTCACATCATCCTCCAACGATGTTAGAGAAGATTCAAACCTAGGAAATGAAGTACAGAATCAGAAAGCAAATATGCATGCGCAATTACATGATGCCCAAAACTACATTTATATTTATCTATCTGGCAAAAGAAAAATTAATCCAATTTACCCTTGGACGAGCTCAGCTTGACTCAAAATGCTGTCGCCAGATTTCGAAAGTTTAACAATAAGATCGGCCAAAAGGTCCCTTTCCTTGTCCTTCCTTTCAAATGAATCCGTGACCCAAAGAGAGATCATTGTTGGATGGAAGCTTGGGGAATTCAAATCCTTAATGCACAATGCAACTTCTTTTTCATCTCTGGCACTGCAAAATGAGTTTATACAAAAATTTCAGTTCTTGATTTAAACTTCAAAGAGACAACTGAGTTTGTCATCCTACTTTGAATACAAAGATGCTTATCTTTCCGAATAAAAGTAAACGAATGTCAGAAAAACACATTCAGGACATCTGAGACTTTGTACATATACCCTAGTCAATAATAGAAACAGCATTGTGTTTTACCAAATCAGTGAAATGACACGATACCTTTTTCACCCAAATAAAATCAAGTGTAACATTTCACGGAGGTTTCTCAAATAATGATGAATTCGTATTGTAAAAGTTAAGACCCTCCTGAAAACTAAGCTGTTTCAGGTATTTTACTTAATCAATCTTCAGTTCATGTAGCTGCCATCCAAAATTAAAAGCTATAAAGCTCCCGAGGAAAAACTATGCCAAATAGTTCAAATTCAACGCCTCATTCCATCTAGGTTCAATTTCAAAACCATTTAAATTTCCAACATTTCATAATAGTTAGGACAAATCATCTGGTCAAAAGTAAATGACATGGCAACCTATATTGCATGCCTCTACATTCCAAATTCTTTTTTTAAAAAATAAGCACAATTTGATGCTCACAGCACAACAGCAAAAAATATGATTTTGGAAGCTGTCTCCATTCCTAGCACAAACTCCACATTTTGAGAAGGAAGAAAAGTTGCAAAATCTTAAAATATCACCTAACAACGTCAAGCAGCATAAGACTAGAATATATTTTCATCAAAACTCTAAGCATCATTGATACATGTACCTAAAGAATCATCTAGACGTGTTACTGAAACTAATTTTATGGCAGTTCGGATAGAGGACATATATGGTTTACCATATACAAAAGAAAACAGGCACAACTAACGTGTTCTAGTCCACGAGAAAATATATCTAAAATAATGCCAATCATCTATTTTATGGCATTTGTCAACAACCTTCTTTAAAATGAGTCTTGGTGACTCGCTGAAACCATGATACTTCTAATTTCTCATTTTCAGATGGAAGATGAATTAGTGATAAACAATGTAATGTCAAAGCAATGAGGCATTTCACAATATATTTTAAATGGCAGTGCACGTAGCAAATTTATGATTTTGGAAGAAAATGATAAAATAAAATGGCACGTGTAGCATATAAGTGTTCATAAGATGCACAAGACAAGATGATGATACCTGTAAAATTCCTTGATTGCAGCCATGGACATATCACGAAGACGATCTTCAGGCACCTTTTCTGAGGAAAGTTTCTGTGCCAAAGCTTGTACCGGTCTCGTAGGTTGGGAAGCTGCGGACCTTAGGTCCCTGTTACCATGACTCGTATTACGTTCTTGAGCACCTGAATGTTCATGGGCGGCAGTACCTGCTAACCTATCTGGTGCATATCTTGGAATGACATCTTCCCTTGAGCTGTAAGACGCCCGCTCTGGTGCAGGACTATAACCATTCACAGCAGATGCCACTCTCCTTGAATCTCCCGGGCTAGGCAAATTATCGGATGTGTGACCACTTGACAATGACGGTGGTCCCCTGATGGTCATTCCTCTGGCAAGACCACCTTGGGGGCCTAAAGTGATGGAATCATCACCCATAGGCCTATGCGGCAAAGGAACTGACAAGGTCCTTGCTTCATATGACTGTCTATCATCTATACGAACATCCTGACCACCAAACCCACGGGCTTGAGTGGCAGGTCCACGAGAACCACTCATATGGGAACTTGGAGAAGAGCCTGATCCTCTTGGACCAAAATCCATTGGTGCACCCCTTCTAGCAGAAGGATTCATACCAGGACCACGGGCAAGCCTGCTACTTTGTGCATGTCGTTCTTGAGCAGCATCTCTATGCACGTCCTCAATCTTTTTCGGCCCTTCAACTTTTCTCCTTTGCTGCCACTTGTTCTTTCTCAAATCAATTGCATCCTTCAACATGAACCTAACCCTTGAAGATAATATCATATTATTTGATAATCTTGACATCATGTCAAAATATACATCCATGTGCTCCTTTGCTTTGGGATGGTCAATTATTTCACCTATTGTGCTCATTAATTTGCACAATGATTCAATATTTTCTTCATCAGGGTTCTGAAACTGACCCAATAACTTTTTGATGCACTCATGCATGATTCTCTCCGTCAACATTTTCTTTTTATACAGCTCTCCAATTAATCTAATGTTACCCAACATCCGTCTTCGGGCTTTTATTCTCTTTTCTTCTCTAGCTTCTTCAGACAGTTTAGCCTCACCCTCCTCCTCGTCCGCTTTATCGGCTTCTTCTTGCTCTCTTTCCCCTCTCTCAAATTCCTCCTGACACTTGTTCAAAAGTAATCTCTTGAATGTTATTTTTTCATTGTCCTCGCTGAAATCAGGCAGCTCCCCCGCAAGATGAAAGCAGAAATTGGCATACATTTCACAGAACGTAGGCTCCATCAAAGCTTTATCAAAAATTTGTGAGATAACCCCGGTGAGAGTCTGGGCATTGTCAATGTTCACTGATTTTACTTGCTCAAACAGTTTTTCAAAGTTCTGAGGTGTTAACTTATTCAGAATACCTTTCAACTGCCGCTGCTTGGCCTGTTCCTCATCTGTAATTTTACCCACTTCATACTTTCTTTCAGCTTTGTGCATCATCTGCAATGGGGTCTGGGGAGAGGGAATTAGACCTTTCTGCTGAAAATTGGCAGCACGTTGCCACCTGTCAGCATCTGGGCTATTCCTTTGCATCCCTCCCTGAGAACCATGGGATTGCATTGGACCAGACAGAATACCCCCATGAACAGGTCCTTGGCCACGCGGATTTCTTAGAACACCATAATTGCCTCCTTGGTTGGGACGGAATCCCACATTTCCTCCATAATTAATATCCATACGTCCCGAACCTTTGTTCCATCTGTCATCATCGTTAACTCCACTCCCGCGACGATCTGGCCGAGAGCCCATACTAGGCCTATCTACAATTCTTCCAGGACTTGCAATATTCACATTAGCACTCATCAACATATCGGATACATCGGAAGTAATTTCAAAACCATCTGGAAGTTCAGTGCAATGCTCAGCAAATTTCATGAGGAAATCCCTTGAGTACTTCTTGGCCATATTCCCGTCGTTGTCGAGATTTGCCAACCTCTGATTAATCTTTTCTTCATTATCTGAACTTTCCAGCTTTGGGGTAGAGATGTCTGCTGCATCTTCCCAATCATCTGGCTCTGATTTACTCTGCTCACCTTTGTCGCTTGCAACATCATCGTCGTGACGAGCATCAATAGCTGCCTGCTCGGTAATTTTGTCATTGTCGATACTTTCTGAAGGCATGGTTCCTTTCTTTTCCTCAGGACCCTTATATGCCATATACAGATCAGAAGTGTTTCCTGCAGCATCTGCTTTCTGTAGAATTTCTTTTCTTTTCTTCTTACCTCTAGCAGTTGCACTTTTAGTCCTGTGAAGTTCTGCGGTGGGTTTATCCGTTGAACCCAACACTGGATGGGGTCCCACACCACCAGTGCCCTCTACACCTTCCCCTTTATTTTTTGAGGTTGCTTCTGAAATTTCCAAAGATGTAAGAAGACCGGGCTGATGATCTGGTACTGCCACTGTTGCAGAAATTGGCACATCACTACCCATATCATCACCTTTGCTCGCAACCTTGTCTCCATGTAAGCTTGTAGGCAAAACAACAGATTCTGCAATGGAGGAATCTAAAGCTGAGGAGTCCAAATCATCAGTAGCATTTCCAAGATCTGTAGAGATCACACCTTCTTCCACCCCCCTTTGTGCAGCTCCTAAGATTGTAGCCTCATTTCTTGAAGGTGCAACCTTTAATAAAGCATCTTGCTCTATGTGTTCAGTAGATCCTGCAGAAACATGTTCTTCCTCATAACTCTTGGCATCGTCTTGAGGTTGTTCACGTGATCCTAGATCCACTGGTTCTCCTGTTCCAACAGAATTATGTTTCAGTTGTTTGTCAGCACCAGAAATATGAAGATAGACACTGATGAAGCCTTCTCCAATACACCAACTTTTGATTCAAAAACATTAGGAGAGGCAACACCAGCGGCTAAAAGAGATTTAACAGCTAGTTTGAACACACCTTCACTGGAAACAGATGGAGGGAAAGTTCTAGCTTCTACAGATTCAGAAACTCTTGTACTTGAAGATAAACCATGTTCGATAGCCCGAGTATTCAAGCTTGATGGAAATGTAGACTGCTCACAAACATGTAAATATATACTTAAATTCATGCAAATAATCACAACACCTACCCTAATTTAAAAATATGTTTTACCTGACCAGAAGTATATAAACCAACCTGATTCTGTGATGGATTATGTAATTCTTTGCCGGTCTTGGCCTGGTGATCATTTATAGAGTTAGATCTGCTAACAGTTTCCCTTCTGCTACCTTCAGTATTAGATGTCAGGATCTCAGCAGAAACTGAAGCAGGGGAACCTAGACCAGAGACCAAAGTGTTGGCTGAAGCTGTTTCAGGTACTGGAATTGAGGTGGTTATATTTTGTACATCACGGACAGGTTCCAATTTCAACGGTTCTGGTACGTCATGCACTGGAGCCCCTACCTTGTTAACAGTCACAGAATTCAAACTTGGTGGATTCATGAATGGAACATTTTGTGGACCCTGGCTACCTGGAAAGCTAATCCTTGGTGGCTGGGAATGTGGTGTAATTTGAGTGCTTGTTGTTGGATGAGAACTTGAAGGTCCAAAGAATAGAGAACCATTGTACGAGCTGGTATAGTAGTTCATTGGGTGAGAAGAAGCAAATGATGGAATAGGCTGTGATTGAGGAACATTTGGATGAGACCTTGAACCTGATGGCCCACCATCTGCATATGCATCTGTTCGTTTGTCAAGTCTCAATTCTTCATGTGTGTCTGGATGAGTAATTTTAACAGTAGTTTTACGCTGAACACCAAATTTGCCTCCCTGCTGTTGAGGGTATTGTGGGGACATACTCATTCCCAGGTTGCCTAACTGAGGGCCTAGCTGCGGACCCATTTGAGGTGTGAAACCCAAACCCATTCCCTGATGGATGATTCCTTGAGCCTGCATCGGATGGGGTTGGAGACCTGGAACGAACACCTGCTGCTGGGTAGCATTACCCATTGGTAATGGCATAGCCATTGGCATTTGAAGTGAAGTGCCTCCCATGCCCTGAGGCTGTATATGAGGGTTTGGAACACCAAATTGTACTTGTTGTTGATGAAACGGAATTTGCATAGATATACCAGCCATGGAATGAACATTAGGTTTCTGAGTCTGGCTTGATGAGGGTCCAGGAGTATCCTTCTTGGCCTTGGGCAATGACTGAGGCTCTACGGCATTTGGTTGCTCAACAGTCACTGCTTCCTTCCGTGGTGCTTGCTGCTTAGGAATGGAAGGAATGGGAAAAGGTGGTGCAGTTCTGAAAGTATTATGGCGGACCTGTAAGTTAAGAAATCAAATTATATTATAGTAAAGATAGAATCAAGAAAACAAATAACTGCAATAAGCCATAATAAGCTAATATTACCCAAACTGAGTGAAAAAGATCATAATACCACTGTGACACAGGAGTAAGATTAACACATAAGAGTGACTGACATGCATATGTCATGATACCAACGCCCAATGTGTTTTATTAATAATGATAAAGTTCACATACGCATACATGTATACTCATTCTCAAATCCTTACGAAGATGGGAAATGAATGAAATGTGCTACTATTACATTAACATGAGATTATGGAGTTTTTATGCATGTATAACAAATGAGAAACAGTTATATCATTACTTATTACTTCCAAATGAACATGCATGATATCCTGGTCAAAACCATACAATAACTCTGGCCAATCATGATCAATTTTCTCAACAACATTTACAGAAACACAATTTGTAGCATGCTAGAGTATCCCATGTCAATGTGAGTATGTGTCAGACAAACTGGCACCAGCCTGGGTGCCAACACAAGAGTTGGTACTTCATAAGTCAAAACCCTGCTCAAACCATGCTGATATATAACCTATGGAAGGGGTTCACATGAAAACTCATCCTTAGAATGCAAACTAGAAACCAATAGGGACCTTCATATTGAACTTTCATAAGGCTGAGATTAAATCTGACGTGTTTACGTCATATAAATACTAAGTTTACAAGAGTTGAGATTCACACATTCATGTTCACATTATCCCACGTTTAAATCACTTATACCGACAGTTTACCTCATTTGATTGTTATAAAGATACAACCTCGTCTAACTTCATATAACAAGTGTACAGACTAGTCGAAGTAAAATTAACAGCTATAAAAACGAAAGTAACAATTATAGTGAGCTTGTTTAAATGTTGATTCGCTGCTATAGCACAATTTGAACAGCCCAAAAAGAAAAAGAAACCTGCATACCTGGTCCCTTTTCTGCTCATCCAAGTTTGGCGGAGCTGAGCTGGTCCGAGCTGGAATCTAAATAAATAAGAAAAGGGAAACTCAAGTCCTTGGAGAAAAATATCATAAATAAATATACAAGTGAATGCAAGCTAAAAAAAATTACCTGCATCCCATTCACAAAACCTGGACTTATAGACCCAAACTGGAAAGGGGGGAACGCCTTTGTAACATCTCCTGAGACTACAAATACAAAATTAAATGCAATTAAAACAGGAAACTGTTATAAACCAGTGTATAAACAGACTTAGGCTGGTCACACATTGTCCAGGAGATCAAAACAAAGCTACTATTCTTATATAGCTGATAAACTATAAAATATTCACTACATGAGTGTAAAGCACACTAAAAGCATACATTTAGCGGGGGGTTTTGGGGCCGTTGTGTCAGAACTCATGGAGGCGGGCTGAGAACTTGGAACCTTTGGAACAGGTTGGTGGCTTCTCTGTCCAGGTGCTGCTTCAGTTTGCTTCGCAGCCATACCAGTAACTGGCACACCAGACCCTCCTATTACAGGATAAACAGAAAACAGCAATAAAATCAGCAAACCAAAGAAACCCAATTTCTATATCACGCTTTTATCTCCAATTAGTGATTTTTTCCATCTGGGGTTGCCCAGATCATCACAATTCATAAATCAACACCCTAATTTTTAACACAGGTAGAAAAAAGTTTCCACATTGATACCTTGTACTTGAGGTGGCACATACCCACCATTCTGTGCACTCCGATTGCTGGTGTCAGAAGAATTCACAACCCTTGATTGCCCCCCATGTGCATTACTATTCGACTTCTTGAAACTACACACACAAAACCACACACAACATCAATACAAGTGACCTCAAACACATTCACTTCACAATAAACCTCTCCAATCAACAAAAGGGCCTAAAAACAAAAAACACCCGAAAATCAAAATCTACCTCCGGTTCGGAGCGATCGACGGTGAAGGAACAGGCTGGCCGCCGCCGCCTCCGCCGCCGCCCCTGCCGGAGGATCCCGACGGTGTCCGCTGCTGATTGAAGCTTCCGGATCGGTTCGATTTGCGATACTGAGAGTCGCTCTTATCGGGCCTGGATTGATTGAAGGACATAAGTCCAAACCCTTAATTCCTCCAATTTAGCCTTCCTGCATTCAGAAGAAGAAGATCAGAGGTCGATACAGTCGCTTTCTCGCGAGCGAATCAATCTCACGCAATACCCATCAAACAGAAACGAAATTTGAATCGCGTAACATCGTATGTGCATCGTGCGAGTGCATTAGGGTTTGAATGATTGGGGAGAAGTAACTGACCTGTGAGAGAGTGATGAGAGAGAGATAGAGAGAGAGAGGAAAAGAAAAACGGAAATTAGGGTTTGTATTTGGTGGACGATATAGAGAGAGAGAAAAAGGCAGAACCTGGGAGAGTTGTGTTGTAGGTGCGTGTGAGTGTCGTGTGTGTGGCAGAGGGTGGTGAAACTGAACCACCCAAGGTGGTAATTTTTTTAAGAGGTTTTTTTTAGGATTTTGAATTTAACATATTTAGATTTAGAGAAAAGAAATATTTACTACTCGTAATTATGGTCGTTTTACACTTTCTTACTCAAATTATTTTTCTCATCTTTTTTAATATTCTGACTATGAGTTTGAGACATTACTAGTCTTTCGTTAGAAGTAACGTCAAAAAATTAGTCATGTACATACACGTGATTCTTTCATTAAAAGAAATACATAAAATACCCTGGGATATGATGAGATGAGGAGTTAGGGTTGGTAGGTTGTCATTGATGCTTCTCTTGTCTAGTCCCACCTCCGTGATGACTGTCTCCTCCAAAATCGATGCATTGTCTTATCATCCCTTCTCAAGCAGATCTGTAGTCTTCGAAACTCTAGCCACAATTAAGGAAAGTCGAAATCGAGAAAATTTATAGTCCAATCTCTAGCTACAACTGGCGAGGTAGAACACTTTCGGTCAAGCAAAGCGCCCTGAAGGCTCTGGTTGTCTGTGAGCTTGTAGACAATGAGGAGCTTGTTGTCGCGATGAATGGAGAAGAAGTCAGGAGGGTGAAGATTTGAGCACAATGGAGGGAGGAGGCGAGGGTTGGCTCATTATGAAGCTCGCGCTTATCTTCGATCGAGTTAGATGAGTTCGTGAGCTTCACGACGACTAAGAGGTCGAACAGGAGGGTGACTGTGGGCATCACTTATCCGGCAACAATCAATGACAAGATCTGGAAATGATGTACTCAACTGTGGTAGACACCATTAACTCAATTATAACTAAGTGTTTTTATTCAAACATGATCCATTTTGTAATTTTCATTTCATGTTGCAAACTCATAGTTAAAATGCTAAATAGAGAAAGAAAAAAAAGTAAGATAACAAAGAGTAAAACAATCATAGTTAAGTGGAGTAAAATGTTATTTTTTCATACATTTATTTGATGGAATAGACTGTTTAATCGCAAATATTTAACACTATATATATATATATAGGGATGCATTTCAATACAAACTCACCCAAAATGTCCAAACGTCCAAATTAATGTATAACCGTCGGATCAGAGACGCGTGTTATCTTAAATTGCGACACGTGGCAATTATACAACGTTGCACTACATGTTATATATTGCTTCAATTTTGCACATGTCCAACATGTTATACAACATTGCACTACATGTTCTACATAGTTATACAACATTGCACTGCATGTTATACAGTTTGGACGTTTGGACATTTTCCCCTAGTTTGTATTTGATACATACTATGTATGTATGTATGTATGTATGTATGTATGTGTGTGTGTGTATGTATGTATGTGTGTGTGTATGTATGTATGTAAAATATGGGGCACCTTCGGCTACAGATGGTTGTAGAACGTCCAAACGTTCTACAGTCGTTGGATCAGTGCGGATCTGAACGCGCATTGTCTCAGCGTGCGACACGTGGCAGCGGGGTTTTACAACGCACACTTGAGAGTTCTATGGGTCCATCACGTTCTACAACTTTGCACTGCATGTTTTACATGGTTATACAATTTTGCACTACGTGTTTTACAAGTTTCCATTATTTTGCACGAGTCCATCACGTTCTACAACTTTACACTACAAGTTATACAGTTCAGACGTTTGGACACCCGGAATTGGTTTGTAGTGGATTTCTTTTCTATATAAAATACTTAGACCCTCATATGAGTGGGTGTTTAATTTGGATCTGAAACTGGATCCAAATCGAGGATAGAGTCGGATTGTAAACAAAATTAGAGAATTATGAATAGTGTTTCAGTTTTAGTTCCATACTCGATAGAATAATTAATTCTGGTTTGATTTTGGTTCTTGCAAATCATAAACATAATTAACTAGTTGAGAACCGAATTGGACTCATTCACAACATAATATTTGCCTTTTGTCACTCATTCAACTGATTAAATTGTAGAGTAACATTCACTTTTTAATATTACTTCTTAACTCAGGAATAAATTCGTCTAATTCATCCCATAAATTGAGTTCAAATTAAAGCCTTAAATTAATTGTTGTTGTCGATCATAACCGTAGAACAAAATCATTTGAAACCAGTTCAAACCGGACCGAACCTACCATCACAATAATAATTTTGGTTCCTCAAATTCAAGGACCGAGGGGACTGATTCGGCACAATTTCGAATGTACTTGCCCCTTTAATAAAGTCAAGCCCCATTCAATTACCTTATAAATACCCATTTAATACATTCTAAGAAAATATTGGCGTATTAGAAAGTGAAAATCAAACTTAAAAAGGCCAATACATGCGAGGCCAATTAATAAAAATAGTTGCATATCTACCCAAGGAAAATTGCTTGCCAAATGTAATGAAAGAAAATGTTGTTTCCACTTGAACAAAAATATAAAAATTTATTATGATCATTTTTACTTGGACATGGGAAGGAATAAAATGAAACAAAGTATAAATTTAGTAAAATACCATTACTGAGAGTTCATCTACAACTGCACATGAGAATTGAAGTGTGATGCTCTGAAATCAATGTGGATTGTTTCCATAAATATTTCAGATTATACTTTCTAAGGGTATTTGCTAAAATAGATAAAACTGCTGTGAAAAGTAATGACAAAATGACAAAAAAGTATACAATGGCATTTTGATAAAATATAAAAAAAAATGATGTGAAAATAACAAAAAAATTAAAAAAGGATTATTTTACAAGAAGGTGATAAAATAAGTGAAGAAAAAGTACTGGAAACTTTGATTTGTTAGTGAAAAAAAATGTTGTCAATTGATTTTTTTTCCGTACAAAATGTGTTTATTTGTATAAAAATAACGAACTTGTCTTTGAAATTAAGAATTAAATTATAAAATTTGATTATACAAATTTACAAGTTTGATGATATGTTTTAAGTTAAATTTAGTTATTTTAAAAAATTATTGTTAATTTTAAGGGTAATTTCATATTTTTTATGAATACATACAGTTTGCATGATAAAGTTAAAGTTTACAACACCATCTTACAAATGAAAACTTTCTTAAATGTAGCGTCTGATCACATGACTAAATAGTTGGAGATTCAAATCACCACAACACTAATAGTAATTTATTTCGACTCTACCCTAAGAAATACACCTTTTAATTTAATTAAACTCAATTAAAAGAGTTTGGTGGATTAGTCCCAATCTCTCTATTTTAGAATTACTCAAATTGCGGTACCACAAATTTTGGAAAAATAATTCTCATTTGAGATATCTATAAATTGTGTAAAGACAATTTTAATATGTGCAAGCATTTTACGATTAAGAACTAATTCTTCTCGTATTGATTATAGGGATAATTCCAGATGACTACACCTAAATATGTCACATTATCACATGACTACACATAAAATTTTTCTCACTTTACTCATTCCGTCCAACTCTGTTAGTTTTTAACATTTTTTACATGTGAAATGACTAAAATACCCTTATGAGTATTTTGAATTATTATAATTGGAGTGAAAAGACTAAAATGCCCTTACATATTAAGCTAATTTTCTAACTAATGCCACTCCTTCTCTCTCCTCTCTTTTGTCTATGATGGGCGTGGCCGGAGGCGGAGGAGGGCTGGTCGGAGGGGAGGGGAAGGAGGCGGAGGATGGTGGGCGGAGTCGGAGGGTCGGGGTCGAAGGAGCTCACCAGCTCCAGTCGCCGGAACTCGAACCAGTGGGCACGAGAAGGAGGGGAGGGTGAGGGTCGGGGTCGAAGGAGGCGGAGGGAGATTGGCTCGGAGGAGGGGCAGTCAGAGGAGGGGAGGGTCGAAGCCGATCTGCTCGAGCCAGAGCCTCCGCCCAGAGCCGAGCTCGAGCAGATCTGCTCCGACCCTCCTCCGAGCCGAGCTCCCTCCTCTCCTCCGACCGCCCTTCCTCCCTCCTCCGACCGAGCTCCGACCCTCCGCCTCCCTCCCCTCCTCCAGCCCAGCCCCTCCCCTCCGTCGCCAGAGCTCCTTCGACCCCGACCCTCCGACTCTGCCCCGACCAGCCCAGCCCGACCCCCACCTCCCTCCCCTCCTCCAGCCCAGCACGACCTCCACCTCCGACCAACCCTCCTCCGTCTCCTTCCCCTCCCCTCCGACCAGCCCTCTTCCTCTGCCCCTCCGGCCACGCCCATCAGAGAGGAAGTGGCATTAGTTGGAAAATTAGATGGATATGAGAGGACATTTTAGTCTTTTCAGTCTAATTATAATAATTCAAAATACCCATAAGGGTATTTGAGTCATTTCACATGTAAAAAAATGTTAAAAACTAACGGAGTTGGACGGAATGAGTAAAGTGAGAAAAATGAAATTCTTGGGTATTCACCTTGACACGAAAAATTCTAGGTGTAGTCATATGATAATATGACATACATCTGGAATTATCCCTCAATTATACATAAATCTACTATAACTACTCAATACTGCATTTTTGCGAAATCTATTCAATACCGCTTAACATAAAAAAATACCTGTAGACAAGTCAATTATCCTTACTATCTTATAGTACAGTTGAATGAGAAGAGAATGCAGTACAACATGAGCAATTTCTTCGAGCACACTGAATCATCATTAATAGTCACGGTGTGAACAGACACAAATTACATAATCAAACAAATGATCTTTTCTTTTCTATGTTATAAACAAATGCACAAACTTCTCCCAGAATTAACCCCTCCCCTTTTGTACAATCCATTTAATAAATCATTCAACATCACAGGGAGAAAGGTTTAGAATATACGTCGAATGCCTCACAAGCAGTTAACTGTGGCTCCTGTTTAACGAACAAACATGACGGTTAGTTATAACCACTTGATCTGTCACAGCATAATCATCATTAATATATGAAATAAGTCGTTACTTCAATATGAATGCTATCAGAACTTAGAGATCATATACACTTTCAGATTATAGCTAATTTGGATACAGTATCAAGTCATAGCATATGAGGAACACTCAACTCACTAATCGATCGTTGAGTTTGGAAAAAATTGAAACACTATCAAGCTTTAGGAAATATGTCTTGGCATTATTCGTATTCAATTCCATTTAGAATTAATGAATATCATCATCATCATGACAAAAGGCTCATACCTGTTTCAGACCTCCACCAAGTACAGCGTTTCCTCCTGTCAAAAGCATGCTGAGGAGAGATGTCACAGCGCCTCCACCAAGTGATCCGAGGCCAATGCTGCCGCCTGCAGTGCCTCCGCCTGCATTTCGGATAGCGGAGCGCATTGAGTTAAGGATATTCCCATATGTAGTAGCATTTCCGTGCTCAATAGCTTGGATAAAACAGAAGGTCATGGCTCCTGTAGATGTAATCTTCGAAAGTGCCTGTTCCAATAAAAGCATTGGTTATGACTTTTGGAGAATATATTACCATGGCTTCAAATTTATCATCTTCGGTGCCCTTAGTATTCAATTTGGTCATTTCCATCACGGAGCCGCTTGTTACGGCTGACGTGGCATCCAAAATACGCGCCACTTCAACAAAACAACTGTACTTTTAGCTAAAGTATAAAGAATAAATGTCATTCCGACTTATCTGTTTGTCCACTCAGATTCAAACTCATCAGATTTTAACTAACCAGGTTTTCTGAAACTTACAGATGTATCAGCAGATGTTTGATTATCATCACAACCGCTAAAAGAGATGACTTCTCCTCCACTTGTTCCTTTCCACATACCTGACCGAGGGCGATGGTCCTCCCAAACATAATGCCCACTCCTGATTCCGAGAACGCAACGGAACCATCAACATAAGTTGAAAATGAGAAATACATCAGTATAGTAAAATTAGATAAGCGAAGAAATTTTTTTGAAGCAAGGTTCATTCAGGCAGTTCAGTACAAAATATAACATCAGATCATCAAACCGTAAACGGGACAATAAACAAAATGAAATATACAGATAATCATAAATTGGCTTGTGGAATTCCAAAAGTTTGATTTAGAGCAGTAAACAGCAAGTGACTCAATCATAGTATTATCCCAAGTTATTACACTATATTATTTAAAGATGAATGAAGAATTCAAGATGATCAAACAAATGTTGTAGAAGCAATTGATCAACATTATAGCAAGTTCTATCCTACATCAAGCTCAAAGACCTTGAAGGTCCTTAGTGTAATTGCACATAAATACATACAACAACTAACCTGTTCATCCTGCAAAGAAACGGTAAATCGAGTACAGTGCCACTGTGGCAAGCGTCTATTATAGCATGGAGCTTGACCCCGCGAGGAAGAGGTCTGACTATTGTTGCATTGATCTCATCGTCAACAATCATGCCCTGAGTTTCAAAGTCTAGAGGACAGAGTGTTTCATCATACCCATCAACCTCATCACCGTTATAGTTCCTTTGTCGTGAACCATGACCAGAATAATGGAACAATAGGGAGTCTCCTGGTTGGCAACCTTGTACGAGCCAGTACAATGCCATCCTTAAGTTATATTTTGTAGGAATTTTGTATGGGTCGGTTTCTTCTTCTGCAATTAAAACTAGAATGATCAATACAAATATTCTATAGCGTATTGACTTCTTTCACAATAAATTTCACAAAAATCGATGCAAACAGTTCATTTCTACATAAGTGAGGTTACGAGTTCGAATCTGGGTACATACAATCAAATTAAGATTTTCTGTTTCATTGCCGATAACAAAAACTTATATCCCGACGAACTGTGAGCATAGAATGTCATCAAAAGTTGCTGAATACGGTATAGTAAAGTTGATCGGTTTGAATTATTTTCTAAATAACAGTGACATTCGAGATTATTGTTTCGAACTCGACACATCATATCAATATGATCAATATAACAAATTCTATACCATACTGACCTCTCACACACCTCACTCTGTCACATGATTTTTTTTTCAAAAGATGGACAAAAACAAAGTTGGAGAAATTTCACAAAAAATGGATGCAAACATTTCACTTCTGCACATATCACGAGTTCGAATCTTGATACAATTAAAACACAATGTCAATGAGAACTCTGTAATTGCACAAAGAACAAACGCACAAATTACAAGAAATTGTAATTACTCAGAAGCTTCCACTGAGAAAATAAAGCAATATATATACACCTGTGAGCATGATGATGGAATCGGGAGGGAACTTGAACCGGTTGATGAGAAGGTAGCGCATGCACTTGGCGTCGTTGACGCAGCCCTTGAGCTCGTGCCGCGAGAACCGGTACGAGATCCCGCAGATCACGGCCCTCTTGCGGCCGTGGGGGTTGGGAGGCGGCGGCGCGTGGGTCAGGGGGTTGGGAGGCGCGTGGGAGGAGGCGGGGGGTTGGGGAGGGACGGCGCGTGGGTCGGAGGCGGCGATCACGGTGATGGCGCGGCAGAGGGCGCAGCGGATGGACTGGGCGCCGGGAGGGAGCTGGAGAGGGGTCCGGCAGCCGGAGCAATTGACAAGCATGTACATGGCGGCGATCGCGATTCACGCGCCGACGACGACGGCGGAGATTGTTTTGGAGAAGAGTGGTTCGTTTGGTTTCGTCACAATTTTGTTTTGATTTGCGCGTGAAAGATTATTTGGGCGCGTATACGAATATATCAATTATAGCTTACATTTCAGGCGTCACGTCGGAAGGTTCCATTTCTATAAAAGTAAAAAAAATGATTTTGTATTAAAATAGACAAAAATCTCAAAATATTCAAAATTCTGAAATTAAAGTACATCGCTTTTGTAAGATCTCTATATACCATTGCATTATAGTATAAAACGACTTTTTGCAATTATATACAAAGTGGCACCATACTTATGATTAATTGATTGGTAATATTTTTTAAAATATAAATATAATCATTTGTTTTTAACATATATAGGGGTGGATACTGATCACCCAGATCATGACCCGACTAGATAGCAGATTATTTGCTCCGTTACCCATCATGTAAATATTACTAAAAATTGATGACCTGCTTCACTTCCAATAGGTTAGTTTTATAGGTTACCCGTCAGGCTTGGTTAGTTTTGTCATGCATATTTCAAATAAACAACACAATTAAGATTTCGTATTTTGATATAATGGCGAGTTTTCTTTCCGAAGACCAAAAACTTTCAAGCAACACTGAACCAAACAATATAAACATTTGTCGACAGGAAAGAAGCTAAATATCATCAATTTCTAACATAATTATCAATTTTTAATAGGACTACTCAAGAACAGATTTGCTTATCCAAATTGTTGGTTCCCATCTATATGATACAAAAACTCATCAGAATGAATATATAAGAAACATGACTTACTCTATAGAGCTACCATAATAAACTAATCTATAAAATATACCAAGAAAATGAATATATAAGAAACATATTAACATTCAAAGACTCAATATTAGATTATTTACAGAAACTAACTACCAATAGCAAGGAAGACAATAACATTGACTTGTTCTACAGAGCTACCATATGTACAAATCTGCAGCCACAAGAATGTTACTACTACACTCAACATTATCAAGAGATGGTATCGACGTCAACATCATTCATATCCAACTTATAATGCAATTACCAGTTTTCTTCCGGAGACGCAATGCCAAAAAAAATTATTCTACAACCACGCTTCCCTTCTGACCTAGCATCGGGACGGTTCTTAAAATTTCTATGCTATGGCAGGATAACTGATCAAACAAACAAATTTCACAATACAGCAAACACAAGAAAGTAAATAAACACCAAAACAACCTCCAAATCTGAAAGGCGATATGTACTTGTTGACTAAAAGAAAAGACGACAGGAACTGATCTTGCCCTTGTCCACGGGAAGATGATCTCAATGACTCGTTAACCTGATAGCCCACGGTGTCATAGAAATCCATGTCACCGAGCACTGCTTCATTGACTGTATCATCAGATGTAAACTGGCTTCACATCATTGACCCCAAAACTAGCAGAACATACTGGACACTTGCGGTGTCGAGTTTCAATAATTCTTTTTACACATGGATTGCAGAACAGGTGGTAACACTTTGTAATGACAACCTGTAGGATAAAGAAGTATGTCCTGAGCAACACATTGCAAGAAGTAACAAAAAAACCTGAAATAATATACATGTATCTACAAATGCACAATCTTAAAACAACATTTCTGCAATATAATATGTGTTTCAACATGCACTGGGACTGCCTCTAATTCACAGTAGAAATTCTCACACCATCAACACAATACATTACCTACCACACCATTTTCTTAGAAAGCAACACTCCTTTTTAGTTCAGTACTTTCCAAATCAAGAACCAGGCGACAACAAATGCAGGAATTAAGTTGAATCTTCAGTACAGAAAGAAAGTAAATAGTCACATGGCACTTAACAGTCAAACAAGTCAACTAGGATTTGAATATTTGTCTACAGAAATGCAGGAAGAGATTTATGTAATAGTTCTGAACACGTTTTAACTTTTAAGTAAGCCTGTAAATAAGTTTTGGGAGGATGACCAAACTTATGCCGCAGTATTGAGGTTGCTCAAGGCAATACTCCATCTACAGAAAAAATGTGTCCTATTTGACCATTTGCAAAAACTGATGATACAAAATTTACAGATTGACTTTCCACCATTTTATCCCATGTGCTACCATGACTCCACTCAAGTTGTTATATAACTAACTCATGGAGAGATATTATTTGTAATCCATGAGTAATTAAAAAACTAAAACGAAAATGAGACACTTCAGGACACCTATCTAAGGAAAGTAGGACACCCATCTGGGACAGGGAATAACTAAAACATAAAGGAAATATGGATATAAACAGAAAAACAGTGATTAGGAACAATAACGCAATCACTAACTACCATCGCCTATAAGCTGGCAATCTGGAAAGCATACCAAATTCTGAATTTGCAAGGGAAGAGTTACCTCTTTTGGCCTGTCAGCACAGACACTGCACTTGAGTATGTCCTTGTATTCTTTAAGTTCCTGTCGGAGCTTTCCAACAACAGATGAACCCTCTGTCTCTGCTCTAAGACGGGCTGCCCTTCTACTTACAACTTCGAGTTCCTCCTCTAATCTCTTTTTCTCAAACCTGGCATTTTACGATACATTAGCTGGTTCTCACACCATACGTACCTAGCAGGGGTTTTAAGCATGTTATTACTACCTTTCTCTATCTAGTTCTACATTTAACTCTGCATGTGTCATTCGATTTCCAACAACTTTAGATTGTGATTCTTCTAGTGACTCCCTAGCTTGCTGGGACGATCTCCGTACATCTAACAGCCTCTTCTGGATATTTTCCAGAGCAGTGGAGCTTCGGTGCTTATCTTCTGTAAGTTCCCGAACCTGCTCTGAGCATATTTTTAGCTGCATGGAGATTATCAACAAATTAGCAAAACGTATTTCCAACCCGTGCCTCTTCCAAGAAGAAATAAAACAAGCATACCTGATCTTCAATTCGTGCTGCTTTCAACTCGTATAGTTCTAAAGAAGAAGTAGCTTGGTGAACCTCCCTCCCCAATATCTGCTTATTCATAAATAAGGCATCCTGCATCTGCCTTGCTTTCACACCCTCTAAAACAAGCTGGCACGTGAAAAAAAACACAACATAAATTCTAGGATCTGTAAGACTGTAACTGTCTCAATAAATATATGAAGGATGCAAAGAGAGAATCCTACAAGATAAAATTAGAACAGAAAAACAAAAGGAGAAGAAATTATATATCTTCATAGGATTGCCATTAATTTTTAAAAGCATATTGATACAAGATACCGCCTACCTTCACATGGAAAATACTACAACAATCAATAAAATCATCTAAATACTTGAAACATATAGCTGATTCACCATCTTGTCCTCCAAATAGAACTGTAAAGCATTAATAACAAGAAAGAAATTACCAAAATCCAGTGACTATACTACTCACCTTTATGTTATAATCATCTCGCTCTGTGATTTGCTGCAATAGATGCTGGTTTTGAGTTTGCATATCATCATATGCCTGTCCGATCGTCTGGATGGAAACACACAATAAATGCAAAGACCTAGAATTTCAGACCAATAGCTATGCTGGAAGATGAGTCAAACAATAATTGACATAGCAGGAAACTAACCTCTATCTCAGATAAGTAATCCTCATTTTCCTCACTTTTGGATTTCAGGATATCGGAGAGTCTAGAAATACCCCTGAAATAAAAGCCACTTAACATGTTAAGACTAATAAAAAAATGATACTTGCTAAACTAAAGTTATTAACAGAAGTGGAAAATTTTGAAGTAGCCATACGATCAATGGTAAGACGTTCAGAAATCAAATGGGTCAAATTTAAAAACTGAAACAAAAGACATCATGGATTAGGAACAGATTTTCCCTGAAACATCTTAATATCTTACAGAGTTCGGAGGTTTAAATATTATCATTCCAGTACCCATGATCACGTCAATCAGACCAAGATTAGATAGTAATATACTTTCAGTTAAACGAGAAATAATACTCAACTTCTACTGAACATTATTCATATGCACTAAGTGCGGCTATAAGAAAATTATGGCACCATATTCAGCCCTACATATTAAAGGTAATGCATGTCTTTTTTCACAACGAGCAACACAGAATGATAAATACTGGAATATCACAAAATGCATTTATAAGACCATCTTTTTTCTCTGTGCATGTGTGTGTACAAACAAAGAACATACTTCTGACGTGCTCACAGTCAGTGTTAGTTGATAGCTGAATGAAACATATCAGACTCTTATCAGCAAAGTATATAAATGTTGGACAAAAACAAACATCATCTAAATAAATATAACCTTTTAGAAGCTTCCGATTTCTGTCTCAAATCTGCAATATCAGCCTCTGCAGCAGCTAGCCGTTGCTGGGATATGGCTTCAGCTTCATTTGCTGCCTTGACTCGTGATTCCAAGCTGTGCTCATCAAGTGAGGATTTTAACCCTTGAATATGAGCCCATGCTTTGTATTCCGAATCTCTTGCTTCTAGGACATCCCTGCAGACCAGAAAATGGCTTCTTGAAGAAAATGATGATATTATGAAGAGAACAAGTATTTCAACAATTCAGAGGAAACCATAAAAAATAAATTGAAAATAAATAGGCAATGACGTTATGGTAAATGCAAAATGTTCATTAGAAATTAGAACATCACAGAATAAAAGATAAAAAGCTATCCGGTGACGACAAATGGAATTATTTAGAGCGAACCACAAGAAACTATCATAGAATATACTCCACACCTGAACAACATACAACTTAAGTTATTAGATAAACATTCTAGTCGGATACAAAGCACCTATTAATTTTCAAAACATAAGAAATCATCTCACCTTGAAGCGGTTGATTCATGTCTGTACATATCCACAATCAACTTCAGCTCCAGACCACTGTCCTTTAAACCTTGGACCTGCAGCATAACAAGGTTTACTTGCTCAAACTACAATGTTCACCAAATTTTATATTTCAAATGAGTTTGATTTTTTTTACAAGCCCCAAAATATATGTATGGATATACAATGTTTCAATCACGATGGTTTACATGTTGGGTAAATCAACATCTTATGAGAGGGGGATTACATCCAAAAGAGCATCAACTCAATAAAGAGAAGACTGACAGAAAGTTGGCAAGCATAAAATCCCCATTTTTAGAATAAATTACCAATGACCTCTATTTACTAAAGAAAACAATGTGTTCCCTTTGTTACAAAATAAGTGTCCTATTTGACATTTTGTAATAGTTAAAAATTAATACTATTAGTGATTAACTGTGGCCATCTGCCCCACATGTGCATTTTTTTTATAAGTTGTAACACATTCTAGAGATTCCTAACTATACATGGCATATTAACCAAAGTGATGTGGGCACTTCTAGAAATCAAGGAACACATACACACAAACAGAGCCTTCAAGATATAAGAAGGACCCACTATGTTAACATAGCAAAGTTTTCAAGAACCTTTTTTTTGTATCTGAAGTGCTTTTCTTCACTTAAACCAGATGATCACCAAAGCAGTGATGTTGAATTTGTCATCAGCCACCCCAGAAATTCAAATGTCACTACAGATTTTTACCCAAGGATATTGAATACATAAGGCATACACCCAATAGAGGAATCAGCACAAGCTTTAAAAGTCCAAGTGAATGGTTTAGTTTAAATCTGTATAACCAATAAAACTGATGATGAATTTGTTATCAGCTATCACATAAACAAAAATAGTACTACAGGTTCATACCCAGCACAGACACCAGCAAAAGCTTCAAATCAATTGACCAGTAGATAAGAGGATTTCTACAAACATGTAACGATGCCGAGTAACATAATACTTTTAAACAGATGCTGATACAATTGCATAACACTTAAATCAAACAATAGAATCCCTATGCTGATCGTCACGATACTATTATGTGATCAACAGAAAAATCAAACACATACCACAGCTTGCAATGTTTGTATCTCAGCAACTTGGTCAGCAGATCTGGCAGATAAAGATTCACACCCTTTCGCCTATATGACAACAAAAGGCAACTTATACTTTCAATTGCATGTGAGAAATACATTTGTGTAAGAAGGGGGCGCACCATGCTATCAAGAGCTTTTGAAAGAGACTGCACTTCGGCTCGCAAAGCGTGAACATCAGAAGCAGCTTCTTTGTATTTACTTAATTGATTCTGCATGATGCCCATTTTCTCAGGAAATGAAGAGACTAAGCTTTTAAATTCTGCAATTATTTCCTTTCTTCCTGGAATAAGTTCTCCATCAACAAAGAAGCATAAAGTTATGGATAAATCCATCACACGTCAAATGAAAAGCAGTATCAAATGTCTTCTTACCTGGTTCTCTTGTTTCCACTTCTAGCTTGGCTCTAATCACATTCCTCTCATTGATTTGTTTCTGCATTTCTACTTCTAAATCAGCTATTCTAGAATCAGCAACAGCAGAGGATCTACGATAAACATCGGCTAAATCATTTTTAAAATTCAATTCTGTTTCCCTCCAAGCAAGGTTATCTTTCTCCACCTACAACTTAAAAATAATAAGATCATCAGCATCAAACTAATTTTTGCATGGAAATGCAAGACAGACATCTAATGAAACTACCGACCAGTTACAACCTGTAGTTTCTCCGATAAAGCCTGATATTGGATAGCATCTGATTTTGATTTGTCCAGTTGATCTTTCATCAAAAGGTATGTTTGAGAAGAGGAAATACACTTCACGTTCTTCAACGTATTCTGCATATCAATGTCCCCCGGTCATTGAGTAAATAAACTCTAACATGGATGTAGCGGTCTTTTGTTTCTCTTTCCTTTTGTTCCCTTCTATTTTTTTTGAAGAAAATCAATGAATATAACAGACAAAACTAACCACTAAAGTAGATAGCTGCGGTAATACTTCTTTTCTTTTTTCATGAAGACTTTTTAGCTCCAGAAGTCGAGACAAAGCTTGTTCCTGTGAAGGACAAATCATTCAAGTGCTTAGTCAAAGGAAATGAAATCATACAAAAAATTTACAAAGGACAAGGAAATTGCTAATAAATCACCGTCAACTCTCTATTAGTAGACTCCATATCTTGTGCGTCTTTCCGTTTATCTCTGACCCTATCGCTGGCAACATGCTTACTCCCAAAGTTCAGGACAGGAAATTTTGCCCCATTTACTCCATCTTTCTCAGCTTTAAGAATGGACAGTTCACAACTGCTTTCTTCCAGTTCAGCAATGGTGCTATCCAACTCCCCTTCACAAAACAAACCGAAGTAAATAGAGAAATTAGCAGCAACAACAAAACTACATAAATATATGAAAATAATTGTTACTATAACAGATCCAGGGTTTTTGTTATCTCATTCCTTAAATATAGAAATTTGCTATATCAGAGATACCAAGGCTGTTTTCGGTTCAATGGACTTAGGAATAGCAAAATTTGACACTGAAACATAAAATCTCAAAGGATTCACCCAAAATGAGGTGGGGAATTCCTGCAGATTCAATCCATGGATATACAGACTGAAGCAGATACTTACATTCTATAGGTGGTTGTTGTGTTATACTTATACCCAATGCCCATAAGCTACAAGAGAATTAATACACGATCCTATTCCCCTTTAGGTGAATCAAGTAGAGCCTAATTTCTCATTCAAACATAAGAGCAGTGCCCTAGAATACGCACAAAATCAGAAAATTACCTCTTAAATGTTTAAGTTCGGCTTTATCCTTTGCATCAATGTTCTGATGGCTCTGAAGTTCTTTTGCTATTTCTCTGTGTTTCAAATAAAGATCATTTACTGCCAATCTCAGATTCTTGACTTCTGTCTTCAAATCACTTGATATCTTTCTTGGAGAAGAACCTAACAAAAGGAAAACAAATAAATACAGGGGACTCGTAATGAAAAGAGTTGGGATAAGTATTAGATTTAAATCTTACCCTCATCTGGAAGCTCTTTCAAAACTACAGAAAGTAATCCATCCTTTAGATGCCAAAGGTTGTTGCTGGCACCTAGAATATTATGTATGATACTTTTAGTGTTTTTATCTGCAGCTTCTCTATCTTCTCCTATCTCAATGGAGCATTCATGTGTAGAGGAACTCTCAGTTGCACCGGTTTCTAAAAGACGGCTAAGAAAAACATCCTCCTGAGGGGATGGAGCCAAATCTGTCCAATGAATCAAAACAGCCTGATTAGGACATTCATTTCCAATATATGTTTGTATTAAGGTAAAGTATAGAAGTAATTACATTGAAAGTTACAAGACAGACTGATCATAGTAGAGGTCATGACCCAATGAAATAATCCACAAAGAATTTGTACCTCATTCAGCTATGTCAACAACAAAAGATGTGGAACTTAACACTAGAAGTGCGTAAAAAAACTAATCAGTTCTTGTATTGAACGGTTATTCTACCTTACAAGAACATAAGGCATCTCACAAATCTTCATCAAATGACATCGTTATGCACTAAACTCCTTGGGGATCCTCAGCTCTCATTTCTCTCCACTCCATATTATCTAGTACTTTCATAATACTTCTTTTGAACACCACTAAGGTATGCCTCCTTTGTTTCTCATTATTGAATTCTCTAACCTTTTCTTGTGGGGGTCACTTACCCTCCCTATGCTATAATGTTCAAAGCACCTTAAATTATTCTCTCATATCTCTTCAACTGATGCCACATCAAATTCAGATTGGACATCCACTTTCCCAATTTCATCTTCCAGTATTAACAAAAATCTATTTAAGCATTATCATCTCCAATACCCTCATTTAATGGACTTGCATCCTTTTGGACTAAATATTCTATACTACATGAAATAGCTGATCACATGGCTAATACGCAGTTATGCATATATCTTTTCAACTGTAAAGGAAATCTCTTATTGCAGAGAACCGTCATGCCGTTCCTCCAGTTCAACCACCCATACTAATCCTATTTTTAACATACCCGCCAATATAGTTCAAGACACCCAAAGTCTCTCATATCACGCAGAAACATCCATAACCATGTGTATATAAATCTAATACATACACCAAATATGTGGCTCTAACTAAGTCAATCGAACAACAAATAAACAAACTATTTTGACATAAATTTGGGGTCGACTACATGAATTGTTTAACATAGCACTCTTTCGTATCTACAATTCATATTCTCCTCCCTCATTTCATCTCATGTAATGCTATTTCCTTCTTCAAGTCATGCATTGTCATGTCTTTTCTCATCACTTCTTTTCATATTAACTTTATCTGGCTTCTATCCCTTTCTGGCTCTCCTAACTGAGTTTCTTGCCTTCCTTCACGGAATTTTCGATGTCTTTGATTATCATTCAGAAAGACCAAAGAAACTCACTAAATATATTTCCATTTGAACTAATATGTTCATATTAAAGTGGTTTGCTAAATAAAATACGAGACTCACCTTCCAAACAAGTGAATTGTTTAAAGTATGGCCCCTTGCTTGCCTCCCTTGTTTGAGCAGAACGTGATTCTAGGCCTCTAACCATCTATTATGAATGAAAAAACAAAGAAAATCTCAGCACTCAGGAAATGAACAGAGAAGAAAGGATTATCATGAGGAAAATTATGCAGAAAAACATTGAAGACAGGAAATCACCTCTTCCCAAGACCTGTTAACTTTCGTTAATGTCGCATTATAAGGTTGCTGTTTCTCCTTCAGTTGAGAGAATTTATTCTCAAGTGCAAAATGCTCGACCTTCTGAGCTTCTAATTTCTGATTAAGCTTTAGATTTTGAAATTGAAGAACTGTGGTACTCAGCTAGATCATCAAAAAAAGAGAGTTAATAAGCTACTAATCTTAGCAACCCATAACAAATAATAGTTTCTTGAGAAAAAACTGTGCCATTTTGCAAGTGAGGAATAAATATTTAGCATACTCATCTCCAAACCAACCAGGTAGAAAGTTATTTACAAAATAAATTATAGTACAAAACACAAAGGAAAAATAATAAAACAGAAGATGAACAAGGACCTAGATTGAATTACAAAATACAACATAACCAATTCAGAAGTAGACTTGAGGAGAGGGTAGTTTATAGAAATCTTTGTCTATTTTGTACAATAGAATTTGGTAAACCAACTGAACCAAAGTGTAGAGTTGATTAAAGCAACAGCAAAATGATAATAAGAAGCACAATACATTATAGTAATCAATTTCTAAAACAAAGAAAGCACAGGAAGGCGAAAATTGCTAATCAAGGCCAAAATACATCACAATTAAATGTCAAGTCAATACCAACCGCAACAGTTATATCTCCAACTTTAGAATTAGGGCAACAAAAACTTTATGAGTGAAGTACAATTTCTAAAATAACCTAGTCAACAAAAAAGGCATGCAAACACAGAGAACTAAACTATGAAGGATTCAAACTAGTACCTTTACAACCATCATATATATGAGAAATGTATGGGATGAAAGAAATGAAGGAAGTGAGTCACATTTTACAAGTACACGTTTTTCCAAAATACTCGCTCGCGATGTTAATATAAAAGGAGGAAATAAACATTTGAAGTTAAATAACCTTCTAGAAAGAGCATAGCTATGTGGTAAATCATTGAAAATGAGAAGCAAAAGTCGTACTTGGCATGCCTTTAAGAAAGACTAAGGATTTAGAATTTGATTCAAATAGAATTTCCTCATTTGAACTGCTTGAACAAATATATAGAACTTCATAATCTAATTAAAGATAAAGAATAATATCGAAAACTAAATGTTATATCCTCCATCTTGATTGGCAAAAGATTGAAGAAAATTGCCACTTGAACGACTAAATCTAAAATCTAGAGATACAAGATCCTAGAACAAAGTTCACAGTTGCATCAACGTTCCCCTTATTCTATAGTTTAGGGTACATGAAATTGTGTTTTACCAGATCTCACGATCCAGCAGTATGTTGATTATAGAAAAAATTGACTTTATGGCAACTTTGGTTCGTCTTTTTTTTGGGTCTAGTTTATGGTTGTGAATGACGTTAAATGGATTTACCAAGTTAGTGAATCTTAGTGGGTAGTCTACAAGATAGAAAGTGTTGTGTGATAAATACAGCTGCAAGAGTCTTGAATGCTGGTTGGATGGTGGTCAAGATTTTCCATAAAGGGAAAAAAAGAAATTTTGACACATAGTTTCGTCGAATAAGGCAAGTTATTTATATTTACTACGGCAAATGGGAAAAAATTTCAATAAACGAACCACGTTCACGTATTCATTAATTCCAACCAATAAAGATGGATGGAATCCAATCGAGTATGACTAATTCAGTGAATTTAATTAATTTAATAAGACATCAAAATGGCTTCAGTTAGGTCCTGTCACAATTTGGCCTCAGAAGACGGAAAAACATACGGTAGACCTATAGGTTACCGAAAGGTTATACTAGTGGTAATAAATTTGCACACATAAATGCGCTGAGTAATCATTCATTAAATCCTGTAGAAAAAAATATCACATGCCATGCGTTCAATGGCTGTAACGGATAAAAGTACAAAAGAAAACGAATAACTAACCACAAAACAAAAACAGTTACATGCAAGCCATCACAACATCAAATGACTCAGCTCATCCCCAAAAATTCATGCAAACACAACAATAGCTAGTAACGCGTAAGCTGTGAAACTGCCATCAAACTAAGCGAAGAAAATATTAAATTTGTGTAATGGGTATTTCTATCTAAATCGTTAAAGTTTAAACAATAAACATTCCATTTCAAAACACGATCACGTTGCCAAAACAATAGATAAAACAAATCATCCCAACCATCAAAATCGTACCTTTCTATCACGACAACAATCATACGCCTCCTATCAAATACTCACACGATCTAACCATTCAACTCACCACAAAAACACGTGCATGCAAAGCAAGAACGCCAACATTTGGAATGTAAAACTTACACAAAACAAACCAATAAATCAACTTCAATTTCTTCAAGTACCTTGATCTTAATTTCAACACCACAAAAACCCCAGTTCAGCATAAATTCATGATGACAATAAGTAAATAGAAATTCACAAATTGTTAAATGACTCAGCTCATCCCCAAAAATTCATGCAAAACAACATTAGCTAGTAACACTCAAGCTGTGAAACCGCCAAAAAATACTAAATTTGTTCTATGGGTATTTCTATATAAATCTTCAAAGTTTAAAACAATAAAAACATTCCATTTCAAAACACGTTCACGATGCCAAAACAGTAGATAAAATAAATCATCCCAGCCCATCAAAATCACACCTTTCTGTCACGACAACAATCATACGCCTCCTATCAAATATTCACACAATCTAACCATTCAACTCAGCACAAACACATGTGCATGCAAAGCAAGAGCGCCAACATTAGGAATGCAAGACTTACACAAAACAAAACCAATAAATCAACTTCAATTTCTCAAAGTATCTTGATCTCAATTTGAACACCACAAAACCCCAGTTCAGCACAAATTCACGATGACAATAAGTAATTAGAAATTCACAAATTGTTAAATGACTCGGCTCATCCCCAAAATTGCATGCAAAACAACAATAGCTTGTAACGCTCAAGCTGTGAAACTGCCATAAAACTAAGCGAAGAAAATATTAAATTTGTTTAATGGGTATGTCTGTCTAAATCTGTTAACGTTTAAACAATAAACATTCCATTTCAAAACACGTTCACGATGCCAAAACAGTAGATAAAACAAATCATCCCAACCATCAAAATCATACCTTTCTCTCACAAAAACAATCATACGCCTCCTACCAAATATTCACATGATCTAACCATTCAACTCACCACAAAAACACGTGCATGCAAAGCAAGAACGCCTACATTTGGAATGTAAGACTTACACAAAACAAAACCAACAAATCAACTTCAATTTCTCAAAGTATCTTGAACTCAATTCCAACACCACAAAAATCCCAGTTCAGCACAAATTCATGATAAAAATAAGTAAATAGAAAATTAGAAATTCACATATTGGCAAAATAACAATTCAGCCCACAGTTGCAAAATGAGACCTTTGAATCCTCCGAAGATCGCAAGAAGGGCTGTTGCCTTTTGGTACCAGCAGCAGAAGTAGGCGATACGGAGCTGAAATGACGCCGTTTACGGTCTGCATCACCGGTGCTCCCCATTGAAAGCAGTCAGGAACACCAGAAATCAATCTAAATTCTCCTCAGCCACAACCAGAAGCGTCACGACGATCCCAAATTCGCCACCGTCTCCCCCAAAACCTCCCTAATCAAGAGCCCTGATTGAGAAAAACAAAACCCTAAAAAGTTGTTGATCATGTACCTGAGAGGCTAATTGAGAGAGGCTAATCCACACTTAATCACTACCTCACAACTTCAAAACCCTAATTGATTGATTCTCTCTCAGAATCTATCTTTCTTCCACAATTTCTGTGTACTTTGGTCTCTGAAAAAACCAGTGGCCTCATCACCTCTCTCCGTATAGCTCGAGAAACTCAGAAAGTGTGATTTTTGTTACTTTTTATTTAATTTAATTTATTATTATTTCACATTTCACGATATCAGTTTCTGAGTTGGAAAATAGTATTCGGGGGAGGTTTGTAAGGGTACTTTGGGGAAGTAAAAATGGAAATTATTTTAATTTCATTTTCTTCAGAGTTTTTTAAAATAGATAATCTAAATATGTTAGATGATTAAACGAGTGAATTTATAAATATCGAATGAAAATATATAGGTAAATTTTATTTTTTAAAAATAGAAATAACTATATACCAATTATATGAATTTCTTATCAAATTTTTTTGACAACTTACCATTATTATTTAAACCTTACGAGTTTGAATCATTTTGAGATGCAATAATAAAAGTGTTTTCTTTATGATAATATTTTTTTACTTAAGAAATAAATAAATAAAAATTGATTTTTAATTTGAACCACTCGAATCAGCATGATTTTAAATTAGAATTGATAGGGCATTTTGATATTTTTACCTTAAAATTATGGTAGATATAACCCATTTGAGCTATGTGAACAAAATAATAATAATTGTTGAGTGCAAGATCGAGTTTTTTAATTCGAGATAATAACATGAGAATGGCCAGTAGTTAGGTGTACTAACATTTATGAGTAATAACACTTAGGTCAGCAATAAAGTGTGTGTTCTCACATAGATCACCAAAATATGTTTTTGTCTAACCCCGTTAGTTTTTTTTTGTCTCGCACCATTACAAAAATTGTAAAATGAAATAAATATCTTTGCAATCAATAATTGAGTCAACAGTTTATCTCAATTTTTGATTTAGCCGGTTTGAGAATAATTTTCTTTTTTGAAGCACGCTTTGAAAATCAATAATTGAACAAGCAAACATTTTGTAAATCAGATATTGAGATAAACCGTTGGTTTAATTATTGATTGCAAAGGTATTTAGGTCATTTTATAGGTTTTTTTTAACGGTGTGAGAGAGAAAAACTAACAAAGTGACACAAAAACATGTTTTAATGACCTCATAAGTTAGGTTAAAAAAAATTGTGACATGTGTAAAAATACAAACTTTTTTGGTGATTAAGTGTAATTACCCAACATTTATGAACAGTTATGTGAGTCTACTCTACTCTATTTTGTTGAAATAACGCTTTTGTTTGTAAGCTAATAAGCTATTATTTAGTTAACTTTGCTTATTAATATAAAGTAGTAGCTTTACATAAGTCATCTCTCTTCTTATTATCATCGTCCCAATTTGCTTTGCACGGTGTTTTCAAACACCCCTATAAACTTACTTAAGTACGAGCAGATTCATCACATCCGCACCTCAGTGTCGAACGGTCTGCTCAAGGAGCGCCGCTATGCACATGCCGTGCAGATTCGTCACATCCACAACTAAGTGTTGCACGGTCTGCTCGAAGAGGCGCCTCTACGCACAGGCCATGAACCCATGACACAAGGCTAGTCATATTTTATATGGTCCAATGATACGATGTGCTATGTTACAGAACTGGATAGAGATAATATGGCGTAATTATAGGTTAAGATTAAATTATACAGAAGCTGTCCGTACTCTAAGACGATAAGTTGACAGTTAAACAGAAGAAGAACTTATACAATAGTTTAGTCCTTTTTGGTCCACAGCTCTTTCCCAGAATAGTCTTCAGCTGTTTAGTTCTTTTTGACTTGGTGCACAAAGAACAGTCAGAAGATGGCGAGCAAGCTTCTTGGCATTCCATGAAAGCGCAGAGCTGTTCATCAGCTTGTCCAAAGGGAGGCGAGTTTCGTAGCAAGCTTTGCAGACTTGTAATCATCTCTAAGTTGAATAAACCTGTAAAATTTTATTTGGTTAAATTTTGTTATAAAAGGCTTAATTATTAATTTCAGGGGCAAATTTGTCATTTCTATACAAATATACACATTTTGCAACAGCAAAAAAATGCAAACAACACAACACCATTTTGCAAAAGTGTTATATAATAGGGCACCTTTTTGCTATTTTTTTTTTCTATAAGAATCAGTCACAAATATATGGGGTATACCTTTGGGCATCTTTCCTGATAGCGGGACTACCCTCAAACAAAGTAGAAATGCTGTCGGGGGCAACAATGAAGACATTGGCCAGGCTGGACGAGAAAAAAATAATTAAGATTGGAGTGCGGTGATCGAGAAAACATTAAATAAATGTCGGAGAGTTTACTACTGTTTTGCATTGCAACTTACATGCCAAGCAATTCAAATTTTTCATCGACTGAAGGAGCATTAAAACTGCGTACAAATTCTCCATACTCGGTTATGTCACGTTTCAGCCGCAATCCTCCACTACAAAATGAAGAAAAATCGGAATGTGATACAACCAATTGTTATTTAAATGAAAAGGGCTAAGTGATGCCAAACAAATGCAAAAGAAAACATTAAGCAGCTGTTAGCGTGATGTCAAAAATAGTTCAGTACAGGGTTACAATTTTTTTACCTCACTTCATAAGGAAGTTTGCATGGTTATCTGGATTTACCCATCAAGTTGACAGAAACTTCTACTGTGTACCATGAAATGAATGTTTCTCACTAGATTCCAATGAGATATACTTACACGAATAACAAGAAAATCATGAACTCCATAATGAATGTTCTTAATTATTTCAGAAAGTAACCTACCAATTCATGCTCATATCACTGTCAACTCTACATTTTAAATTAAATAATTAAGTTCCACATGTTCCATGTATTATTATTTTTATGCAGCAAAGTGCAACTTCAGATGAAGCCTATAATTTGTAAAATTAAGCCATTAGCGAAGACCCTAACATAAAATGAGTGAGAAATCAATTAGGGGTTTAGAGAATTGATTAGGGATCTAGAGAATTAAAGAGATATTGTTTCCTATTTGGTTAAGAACATCATTGTACACATAACTATGTAGACTATGTAATGCAATTGTATACCAAAAGTATTAACTTTTACACCTACTAATTTGTGTGTCAAAGGCTGAAGGATATCACTATAATTGATAACAATTTAGCAAAAAAAAGAAAAGATCTTGCAATCCAGAAACTTAAAATTAAAGACCAGTCAAGGATATTATACATGTATATAAAATTGAGAAAAAATTATTCACGCCCATACATTCTGAGCCTTTGTTTGGTTTGGAATTGTATGAAGAAAAGAGAACAAGAAAATTGTATCTCAAACCAAACTGCATCATATAGTTAATTTAAGGTGTAGATCCCAACACAAAATAGCCGATGTTTCTATATATTTGGCATTTTTATAGTTGCTGAGTTGCAAACCTATACCTACACCACTTCATCCCCAATAAGAGCAAAACTTTTCCACTTCCTCCCTTTCCCTTCTCATCTTGTATAGTAAACCAAATTGTGTATGATAAAATGATTTTGCTTCAACGTCATAGTAATAGTAAATAAATAACAAGGACATCATCTATTTAAGAGAGAGGGGCATACTTAACATAAATGTAGTAAGCAGTGAACGATAAGACCAAGGCCATTTACCTGGGATTAAAAGTGAACTTTTGCCAATGATTAATCAGTCCTTTATGCAAGCGATTTCCCTACAGGCAGGGAGGCAAATAAATATTGTATCAATTATAATTACAGCAAAAATATCTGAAAAACAATACAGAGAATACATTCCTTAGTGCAATTAAATTGATCTGATGCAACCAGGTAAAATGTTATACTGTCTCCATCCTAAATTGGATGTCCCAAAATAAGTATTAGCTGATCAAAAATAAAAACTTTCTTATTCAGGAAGTTAATTATGTGTGATTTACTGAAGATGCTTATTTCCTTATTTGTATAAGGTTGTGTTTTGGGGTTTAAAAATAATCATTGTTGCTCTTTGCTTTGACAGTTCCAATCATTGAAAGAAAAGAAGTAAGCAAGATAAATACATGCCCAGAAACATTAATTCACAGGCAACCATTGGAAGTTATTTGCACACGAACACCCATGGCCCCAGCAAAGGAAATGAGAAATTGGAAATTTGGGATGCTGAAGTTGCAAAACAATATATATAAACCTCAGCAAATGAGATAACATACCAATTCAGTTAAGAACGCTTGTTTGTTAAGACCATCAAGCGAAGTGAAAGCAGATTCAAGGACACGGGAAAGGTATGCCACAACCCTGGCCAAGAGAAGAACGTGTTACAGAACTGTTTGAAAGGTTGAAGACTGTTTAAGTGTAACGAGAACATATATCAAGAACAACATGCATATTTCCCATGCCCCGGAAACATAATGGATCAACATCACATTTAATGAATTTGCAGAAAACCTGATGTATAAATCCACAATGCATAAATATCAATCTGCACATACTTGGCGCAGGCAGTTGTTGGGCGATGATCAGGAATCATTCCATCATCAGGTGACCGATACTCTGTTGCCTTTTGTTCAGCAGACAGCAACCGATCCGCCTGCACAGGATTTTTTTCATGGAAAAACAGCGTCTCAGCTGAGGTAATAAAGGAACGAGCAACGCACAAATGCACATATCTGGAAACTTATTTCATAATAATTAACAATGACCGGCACCAGCACCAAACTAGATGCTTACAATCTCTCGTGTAGATTCCCTAGCATCTAAAAATATAATTTTCAGTAACCAACCTCAGCCATTACTGTTTCAATGCATTGTTGTAGCCCTTTATAGGCAGCTGACTCTGCACTGGCCATCGCTGTTGCCATTTCTTCACATGCAGCAGCATGTGCTCCTTCCACTGGTAGTAAAAGCCTAGATATAGAATTTGCAAAGTACTACAAGAAAAAAAGGTCAAACTGATTAAAGTTCCATATCATGAGGTCATTGTTATACAAGGTAGGCTGCATAAATGTGACCACATACTTGCTGAACTAAAGCCACACTACTACCACAGCGTTGTACAGCAACCATGAAAGATTTGAAACTGTTTTCACCAGCTACGGCAGCAGCTTCCGCCTACATATTGGCCAATGCTCATATTAGAGATACATCTTCTGCTACCATATTTAGAAAGGCAGTAGAGAGAGGTAATTACAGCAGAAGCAGCTGCAGCAGCGACCCTTCTACTCATACTTGTTCCCAGCACAAACTTTTCCCTTAAAGCTGCAGCTTCAGTCAAGCTGACTCTAGCACGTTCAAGTCCGTCTGTTATATATTGACTAACCTGCATATTAAGAACATTTCAGTAGCCGTTGCATGAATCCTGTTATACCCATATTTTATTTAACATACTTACTTGTTCTAGGAGGGAAGTGAACACCGTTCTCACGTTAGATGCAAGGATAGCAGGCTGTACAAAAAGGTGATGGGAGCAAATTAATATGTATATTAGAAAAGTTATAACAGAGCACCAAAAAAATCTAAATTGGTGTTGCTTTTGTTGTTCACCGGATCATGGTGTTACCACTTATGAGAGCATGATTTAGAAATCAAAATGTTAATCATAATGCTAATATTATTACACCCCCCATCAATCTCTTCATCAGAACATCAAAATGTTTATTTTTTTTAACTACCATTGCATAGTATCAAAAGGAAAAAACACAAACTTGAGATGAGAACACATTGCATCTGGCGATTGCTTCTTCATTCCAACGCACAAACTCTGTCACTACAGTAACAGATATTTGTGTTTGTGGAGATGCTACTGAAGCTCCCTTTGAGCGCCCAATGGTCCCACTTGACTCAGATTGTTGTTGGCTCTCAACGCTCAATTCTTCCATCTGCATGTCAGAAAGGATTTATGCCTGTTACCAAGACATCAAATGTATAAAGTGAAGCTGTAACCTCAATCAAGAAGTGATTTGATTGCAAAATGCAAATTAATAAAGACCTTAGCCCGATATAGCTGTTTCAGAGAGGCCTGCTCATTATCAGGATATTCATCTTTATGAGCAGAAAACAGAGACTCCGTGAGACCTGAAGTGACAAGAATCTGCTATTAAAACATTCAAGTACCATGGATCATAGGACGGTAATTTCAGGAAAGGAATATATTGAGGATGGAAAGCATATGTAAAACCAGCATTGTGAGCATTGTTCCCAAAATGTGGAGGAAAATATATATACTAGAAGTTTCTCAAGATGGGAGGACGAAAAACCTTCTATTCATAACTTTATGTCTCTACCTTACCAGAGTTTAGACGTCCGTAGAAGGGCCACACTAAATACTACCTCAGAAAAAAATATTTTTTTTATAAATGCAAGTTAATATCTTGTTATACTCTCTATCCCATCCGGTACACCAGTATTTCTTCCCAGGCAAAGGAAGTTCCTTTAATCCATTGCAAGTGGTCTGAGCTGTTAACTCTCAAATGGTAGCTAGAAGCATGCTCAGCTCCATCTCCTTCAAGAGACAATCATACACATGATGAAAGGGAAGTATCATACCTAATTGTTGCTAGCCAATTTCTAACATAGTCTTAATCACAACAAAAACTTTAGCCAAGGTTGGATTGATAATGCAATTCAACGTGTTTATTTATTTTTATTCTTGTAGCCCTTTTTTGTGGGAGAGAATGTGAAAGGTGGGCTATGCCACGAGAGTAGTGTTTTATCCCTTTGCCTCCAAACCACCCAATCCATAGGTGAATGAGATTCAACCCCTGCTCTCCTGTCCGATAATAAGAAGTTTTGCCAGTTGAACCAATCGGAGCCCGCAAAAAGAAAAGAAATAATAACTTGTATACAAAATGGAAATGGGAACCGGAAATTTTACGTTAATTACTTACCCTCAATATCCAAGTCACCACATCCAACAGCTTGTAGATCCCTAGCAAGTTCTCGCGTCTTCTCATATGCCACCGCTAGTATTCTAAGATACTGAAGCCACAAGTAAAATTTAAATTACATGAATATATATAGTCATGACTTAAAACTGGGATTGACTTAACCAGAGAATTTTGTACTTACTAGTAAAAGGTCACCATCATTTGGAGAAGGTAGATTCAGGGATGGCTTCACTAATAATTTGTCCAAAAGTGCAGTAACTCGTTGCTCCAAAACTCTCTACGTAAGGCAATGGTTATTTGCAAAAAAATATGGGATCAACAACCAATTTGGAATGATTTATATATAAAACCATATACAATAACTTGAAGATCATTAAGGACAACAAGCATACTTCCTATCAGCATACCTGAACTAAAATTGACATGACTTCATTAGGAGATGGAAACACGGCCATAATTGTCGCTGCTTCTTTGCGTACAGTATCTGCAGAACAAATCAACAAAGGTGTATATAAATACTAAGAAGAATTCAACTATGTAAGGAAATTAAGCCTATGGTTTGGTGGATTTTAAAGATATAAGTGAATCCACTTCTACACTGGACCCACATAGTTTGGGTGATCCTAAACCATATAGATGGATACGCTAAATCCATATGATGACAAAATGGAGAAATCGAAGATAGTTAGGATATCAAACAAGTGATGAAATAATCACTTTTTTTTTAATTTCCTTCCAACCATAAATTAAGCTCAAAGGTAGTCCTCAAAACCTGTGATTTCTCTGTACATGGTAGAGAGGCCACGAGCAACATAGTTAGGACTAAGTTGGGAACCATGGTCTCCTAGGACCAATCTGGTGTCTGCATTCATGACTTCCGCATCCATAAACATTGGTCGTGTTATCACATAATGTTGCATGGCACTGGTACCCCTATTAAACTGCATTGATGATTAACAGACATGATAAGGGAAAGGACTAATCACCAGCAAGATATTCTAAAGATTCCTTTGCAATTACATCAGGTTCGTCAATCTTCATACAATTGGAGCACTCACATTCAAATTATCATTTCAGTATGATGATGAATTAATAAAACACCAAAAGTGAAAGAAATAACAAAAATATAATACAATACTATCCCGAATTAATTTTCATCCCCTGTGTGATCCACACGAGAAGTTAATTGAATAGAACTTTTACATAATTTCAGTGATTCCTGTAGCATCAATATTTTTACCAACATCAGCATTAATGAGCATGCAAATATATCACATTTAGGTAACAAAATGCAGAGCAATTAAAAATGTCTTACGTATATAATGCTAGAAATGCACGTTTCATCATAAATTTGTAAGAATGGGGGAAATAAAACAGAATAAAAACAAACCTCAATGCAATTTCCCTAGCATATTGTTCTTTCATAAACTAGACATGAATGTTGTAACCCACATTTAGTCTAGGCTCCATGCAAGAGTTGGATCTGTTAAAATACTTCTTAGGAGAAGAGGTTGTGCTTCTTAGGGATAGAGGTTGCCAGATGTAATGTAAGAGAGATATCATTCAATATTAGAAAGACAATGTGTGTTTAGTGTAGACTATAAGTGACAATTTCAACAGCCTCCAAATTATTCTTGGTGATCAGCATTAAACTCCCACAAGGAAAGATGGAAAATGCAAAAGATGCATTTCTATGCACGACTGTGTACGTCAAGAGGGAATTTACTGACACCATAAACTTAGTAGTGCATAGTCAAAATTACAAAAATACTGAACAGAAACGTCCAACATGGTATTACCTGAGATAAAATTTTAGCGCATTCTGCCATGGTAGACAACTCTCTCTTTTGTGATGCTGCATCAAATCGAGACAACAATCGATTTTCCAATTCTGCAGGGTAAAAGTGAAAGAATTAGTATTCTCTTTACATTGTAAGGATAAAGAAATGTATTAATAAAATGCCAATTTGAACGAGACACTTATATACCTCAAACCTCTGCCCCCCAAACATAAATATATATTTCCATAGCAATAATACACTAGCATACTTTGGTCTCAAACTTTCATTCAATCTTAAAATTACTTTAAGAAATGTATTCCTTTTCATTTATTTGGGTTGGCAAAATTTAAATCTAAGAGCTGCCTTAATTTATGCCACTGCATTATCACTTAAACCATGCACAATGGACTAAAAAAATTATCGCACACTTATGCAGTCAGGATTTTACCAACGGTTATTTGACCACTAAGAAGAATAAACTGATTGTCATTCACGTGATTAAGCGAAAGAACAATTTATCATACTAATCAAGAGAACGACTGAAAAAGAGACTACCATTGCAGTAGTCCTGAAGATTAGCGACTGCAACTTCTAACCCTCGGCTAGCAGTAGCATTTCCAGTAACTGATGAAACAGCTATGCCTTGGCTTCCAACGTCTTCTTCAGCAAAGGCCCCTAAAATTGACAAAAATAGCATGTAGATAAATGGTTACTGATGTTGGTTGAAAAGTGAAAGAGTATTGTAAAAGAAGTTATTAACCCCTAAAATGACTCTTCAACTTTAAGAAATAACAATTTTCATTTATCCTCTCTCAAAGCATATAGAATATAGGAAAAATGACACTTTTGTGCACCTAAATATACACTTTTGAAACTTACATACCCTACCTTTTTTTTTCTCTTTTTTCCATACCTGAATATTATTTTGGGACAGTTTTCTTCAGACATTTCAAAATACCGAAAATACTCCTGAATTGAGCCGGTTCAATTTCAACCAGATCCAACCATATTTTAATTAATAATGAAATTACTTTTTTACCCTCCATTGAATAACGAAATTATCACACAATTTAAGGGTATATTGGTCTTTTCAAATAACAAATTAAAAATTGAAAAGTAAATTATTAAATTACATTTTTGCCCCTCTCTCCTCACTGTTCATCATCTTCTCCGGCAGCCCAACCACCCATCTCCGCCGCGTCTACCGTCCGCCTCCGCCTCCGGCCCTCCGTCGCATCGTATCGTCTCCGACGCATCCCTCTCCCTCTACGACCACCTCCACCTCAACTTCTCCTCCTCTATCCCTCGCCCCTTTCTCGAGGACCTCGCCTCTGAAACCCTAGGCTCCGCCGCCAACTGTGGATTTGCATCATAATCGGCACCACAACAAGAGTAGAGGAGCTGGCGGTTCTCGACGAGGAACATGGCGGTGGCGCGCGATGTTGGGCGGAGAGGAGGCAGATCTCGTAGAGGAGCTCGGCGCCGCCGGTGTCGAAGGAGGCGACGACGTCGAGGTTGATGGAGGATTCGCTGAGGGAGTCGCGAACCCTGGAGGCGACGACGAGGTGGTTCTGCTCGTAGAGGAGATGCCGGTGGCCTGGGGCGACGACGAGGCGGTTCTTCCTGGTGGCCGTTGATGGAGGCGGGGACGGGAAGGATTTAGGGTTGAAGGTAGAGAGGAGGGGCATTCAATTGAAAATTTGATGAACATGTGAGGGTAATTTTGTCTTTTTACCCTCTTTAAAAGTTGGACCGGTTCTCTCTATCAGACCAGATTTAATTTTGGTTCAACTCAGGGGTAATTTCGGTATTTTTAAAATTTTAGGGGTAAACTGTCCCAAAATAATATTCAGGTATGGAAAAAAGAGAAGAAAAAAAGGTAGGGTATGTAAGTGTCAAAAGTGTATATTTAGGTGCACAAAAGTGTCATTTTCCCTAGAATATATCCACAATGAACAAATTCATTCACTACAGAAATAAAATACAATTGCTCCGGAATTGTTGACAGGGCCTGGTCCATCTACTAAAGACAAAATATAGTTTTTTTTTACATTCTAAATGCTTTTACCCACTCATTGAAATATACTCATCTATAACAAAAAATACAACCAATTCACAAAAAAAAACAGTTTGTAAGGATCTCTAACTCTAAGAATTAAGAAAGAACAGCAAACATTATTATCCATGAATGGAACATAAAGGGTGTGTCTAATATTTGAATTGGCCCGAGAAACAATTCCATCATCGGTACATGAAGTGAGTATAGACAATTATATGTAGCCAGGTAAAGGATGAACAGGAGTTATTTCATTTAGAAATAAAAAAAACGAGTAGCTAAAGAAAGAATCCAAAATGCCCACAGACAATATAAGAGATCACTACTAGATTTTGTGTCAGCAAATCCTCTTACGTAGTTTTTGTGCAATTGAAGCAGCCTCAGCAACACGACTATCATCAGAAAATAGAGGTGACAGTTCCATAAGGTCACCTGGGCTGCCATTAAATTCCATCAGGTACTGCAGGAACAAGATCAATATCTTTTTTTGTTAATGTATTCCAAGCAAAGGGTAGCATACACTCAACGTCTCAACATACTGTTGTTACCTTTATGAGCTCTATTGTTTGGCTAGCGGTTTCTCGTTGAGAATCTGCACTCTGACAAGAGGAGAAGAAAATAGATGATGCAAAAACGTAAACACCATATAATGAAAATAGTGACTGAGGAAGGAACTAAAGTTACCTGCAGATGATCTCCTATCTTTGCAGCAGTCTGTCCAACACTAGAAATACGAGTATCCAACCTCGCAAAGCTAACAAACAAGCCATCAACTCCTTTTTCCAGCTGAAGTAATAAGGATTTAGATATTAGTGAAATCTATACTCTAATTTTTTGCTCTGAATGTCATTTAAAACAATTTCAAATTCATTATATGATATAATTCAATAAAGATCAAATTTATTAAAGGTGATAGACCATTGGTAAAGGAGCCTCAGCAAAAAAATTAAATTGATAGAATATAAGTTAAGAAACCTCAGCAAGTGTCCTGCGGTGCTGGGAATCTTGAACAGAAACCTCCTTCTTGAGATTGGAAAGCTTTCCGTCAATCTAAAAACCAAGAGAAAATCAGCAAAAGAAAAAAAAAGTCAATGGCTTTTATTATAATTCTTATTGAATAGTCCAACAAACAAACAATCCACGGAAAGAAAGAAAAACCTGCTTCCGAAGATCAATCAACTCCCTGTAAGAATCTTTAAAAAGGGACAAGAGACCATCTACTTCTGGAAATAAAGGAGTTGAAGGTCCTTGCGATGTTTTGGGCAAATCCGATGGCATTCTCTTGTGATGCCCATTTGCCATACCATCTCCATGTCCTTCTGATGAATCTGTTTCTTCTTCTTGAAACGACGGGAGCAGCTCGTTCACCAAGTTCCCAAATAACCCATCAAATGAAAAATCTCCCTGGCATTTTTGTCAAGGAAAAGTGTATAATTATCAAAATCTTCCAGAAAATTACTTCATTCAACAAAAATCGAGGCATTTTTACACAAACAATCAGTCAAACAAAACCAAACAGTTCCTAACTAAAAATCTCCCTAGAAATTACTTCACACACGCAAAATTTTCACATTAACAACCAAGGAATCAAAACAACCTACAATTTACGCATGAACAATCAACCAAAACAAAGCCCAAAACTCACCTTGAAGTCATCAATGTCCAGAATGAGTGGGAGGGCTCCACCAGGTGCTGCTTTCGCAGCCATGTCCTTCCTCTCTCTTCTCTCCTTCATGTCAGCTCCAAATCAAGCTTTCAGAGCCACTGGCACCAAATTACCCCCAAAAACAGCTCGATTCGCATCAATCAAAAACCAGAGAAGCCGCGAAAACGGAAAGCGCTGTGGTACAAGTTACCTGGACGAGTTGCAGAATCGAAATCGCGAAGGAGAGAGTCGCTGATCTCTTCTTCTCCTTGGAATTTTCAGCTGTTTACAGACGTCTCCACACTGTTTTGATTTCTCGTTTTTAAAAATATATACTACAATTTCAGTCAGAAAATTGCAATTATATTAGTCTCTATTGTCAGTTATGATATCACTTGGTATAATATTAAATAATTAATAAGGTTAATTATTTTTCTTATGTTTTACAATTTTACTCTAGTTATGATAAAGAATTTAAATTAAAATTAATTAATTACCTTTTTTTACTTTGTTTTAACAACGTTAGAATTTAGACAAAAAATTTAATTTATTCAAAATAAAACAAATATACTTATGAATTAATTGAAAATAGATTCATTCTTATTGGACTTGAGCCGATAATAAACCATAATTAAATTATGGTATAAGAAATTAGACCAATTCGACTGATCCAAGGTCTACTTCTTCCTCGGATATCGAATGATTCCAATACCCTTATGTAAATTCATATATTTTGATTTTTGTTATGAATTCTAGATATGATTATCCATATTTTGTACCGGACAATATACAAACTTTCAAAAAGAGAATGTTTTACTTTCAAATAGACAATTTTTACTTTCGTCAATACCAAGTATCAACCCCTTGCAGAGAAATTTCTGCGGAAATATTTTAGAAGGAATAGAGAGGGTTGAATCGAACTTGCAAGGATTCGATTGTAATGCTTATAGTAGTAATTGGAAGTGCATAGTAATGTCGGAGACGGACGAGCTCTCTGTCCATATGAAGAAGCTAAATATATATAAATTAATATTTTGTTTTTTAAATATTTTTATTTTATATGGGAGATATTTTTGTCCTTTTAAAAAAATATGGTACAAATTTAAAGTAGAATATTAACATGATTCATTTGAAAATTAATTGTAGTAACACGAAACGAGTGAAAAGTTCAGTGTAGTAACACGAAGTTTTTCCTCTTCGTAATGGAATGATAGCGTTAGTTCTGTGTTCTCACCGCAAGAGTGGTTCTCACTAGAACACTTAATTAATTAAGTATTAAACAAGTCGGCTCATGAGTCCATCTTATTCGGTAAAACTAGTTGTGAACAGCTCTCGTTGGCCGTTATTGAATCAGTTAAACCTGTCAACGAAAAGGGTTGTGCTCTTCCATGCATACAACGACTCGAAACCTTAGAAAAAGTGTTTGAAGAATTCAACGTGCGCTGAAGATGGATCTCAACAAAACGAAGAGGATAAGAGCTGCTCTACTCGAGTTTTTGAAATATGATGGTAATGCTTTAACAACCATCCTTGATATCTGTTAGATTATTTAAGGGTTCAAGTTATGTATCATATAATTTTTATATATAGAGACTTTTGTATTCTCATTCTCATTTAATATCAATTTTTTTCTTTTCCGTCATGGCATTAGAGGGATAACCGATCATCGAGTTGTTTCAAAGATTATTTTGCTTTGCACACTCATCGATAATATTTGATTCTGATGAATAGGCAAACAAGACAACCAATTTGCTATTCCATAAGTGTTTTATTGATTTTCTTCACTCGCTTTGTGGCCTCTTTCAAAATCATAAAGTTTTGCTCTTATCAGTCTATTTTAAAAGTATCATCTCAACTTCTCACTTGTTTCTTTTTATATTTGGAGTTTTCTGAAATTTTGTTTCTTACTTGAACAAGATATGTTCTATAAGTTCGTTCGTTCCTCTTCATCCTTGATCCCTAACGAGACAATATGGGCGGAACTACAAGGGGGCATGAGGGGAAGCTGCCCCTTTGGCTTTTAGATTTGAGAATTTCTAGTGCGAAATTTTGTTCAAAAATTGCACATACCACTCATTGAATTTTAATATATACAAAAGTTGTATAAAATTACTAAAAAATCTCGTTAGTGTAATGTTAAAAATGCAATTTTACTTCCATCTCATTAAGATCATAATTTCAATTTCTGCCATTAACAATATTTTTATACATTCAACTTTCTTTATATAATAATGTTACTTTTTATGGTATAATTTTATTATAAACATTAATTTAACTCATCTAATTCAATAATTATTATAATTATTTTATATAAAACACATATTTTTCGTTTTTCAGACCAGTAGTAGTGATTGATACTTTCTTGTTTTCAAAAGTATGGACGCAAACAAACAAAATTTGGCTAACGTTTAGTCTAACTTTGTTAACGTTGACATACGTAAAAATATCAAACTGAAATACAAATCGACTTGAAAACATATTTGGCTCACGTTCATATATATTTAAACTCCATTCATCTCGAAAATAATATTTGAACTTGAACACTGTTCAATTTGTCTATTTTGCGGCTATAAATATAACGTTTAAACACTCAAATTCATCTTACGAAATTTTACTTATACTCATTTTAGTAAAAATGTCGCCTCCTACCAAAAATTTCTGGTTGCGTCACTGCGAGACACCCCGAGTCTTTATGCCACAGTGGTGAAACAACTTTAGTTTTCCAAGTTGCAAGGTCATTTACAAGTGGGTAAATGTCGTGTATGTCCTTTTGAACATCATAGTCAAACACTTGGTAACTGTTTCAAAGTAATACTTAGATTGTTGTTGTTGGCCAAATTCTGATACTGTTTAAAAACTTTGTTGCAGCAGAGAAGCTTATTTTGTTCTTGAAGATTAAGGGCATAATATTAATAGTTGACACTAATAGAAAAGTTTGGATTGTGGTTAAACCCTTGTTACTTCATCTTGGTTAAATCTCTATAAATTTATCATTTTGCCCACTTATCGATGATTCGTAATTCTGACGGGTGGGCGAGGCAATTCAATCTCAGTCTCTAACCTCTCACTTCTGCAAACAAATGATGCGGCAGCCCCGTAATTAACCGTAGCCACCATCATCATCATTATCATCAAACCCACTCGCAACACAACAAGCCAAAATCTAACAAATTGCGTTTTGACCCCAAGATGACCTCTGATGGCCAAAATCCATCGTATTTCATGGCAAAACCATGAGTTTTGCTCAGAACGCCGTTTTCGCCCAAAAAACACTAGTTCTTTGTTGAAATCCGACACTTTCCTGATTTGCACTGCATCACGTAGCCACCATCATCATCATTATCATCAAACCCACTCGCAACACAACAACAAGCCAAAATCTAACAAATTAAGACTACCCTCGTAAATATATAAGAATAAATTATTACTATTAGGAGAGATCATGGCCGGGTTGGAACCTTCTGCCGGAAATAAGCAAATTTTCAATAGTGCACATTGAATTATTCAACCCGTCTCGGAGGTATAGGATCCAGAGATGCATGATTCTTAATCAATTAACCACTTCACATTACGGTTAAAATCAGTTGATTTGCTTAATTAATTGGAATATCAAATAGCTGAATAGTTGATTTGACTTTCTTGGCCAAAATTCAACAAATTCAAGTGCTTTCAAATTCATTTGATCTGTTTTAATCTATTTCTAAAAACCATCACAAATCAACGAGTTTCTTCACAAGTGTTTTATCAACTCATTGAAGCAGAAGCAGTGAGTTTATTATACAAGTTTTTCTAGTCATTATCATTCAATTGATAAAGAAAATATGTACAGTTTATTAATGTTTTGTAGGATAGAGTTGTGGAAATAACTAACAGAGGATGGCAAGTTTGAAGTGCAACTTAATGATAAAGAAGCAAATCAAAGCACAATTATGAAGAAGAAGATTTATAAACAATATATGCAAATTGTTACTGAATTGAGTTGAACCATATATTATACACACATATCATATATAAATACCTGTAATGCTACTACTCTACAATGATATATATCTCCGGGATGAGAGAGATTCGAGGCCAGTATTTCCCTTTTCCCTTGACGCACTTGCTCTCAACAATGGGGCATCCTCTGATATATAGCAGTTCTAGTGTGGGAGGGAGGCCTTCCTTTGGCAACTCTCTCAGTTTGGGGCAATTAGTAATCTCTAACCTTGTAAGAGAGGTGAGGTTTTTGTGGAGATGGAGGCACTTCGACGAAGAAGAAGGAGAAGATGATGAAGATATGGTTTCCAGATTCTCCATGTACCATATACAAAGAGTGTTGAGAGTAGCAGGGAGCACCATACCTATTATGCTCCAGCCTCCTCCTATCCATAATGATTCAAGGGATGTGAGTGGCTCTAACATTTGTTGCTTTATTACATCTGGACAACCTACGATGTGGAGTTCGATTAGATTAGGTGGCAAACCCCCTTCTTCTGGAAATGATTTCAGAGCTCTACATTCTCTCACAGCTAGTACCTTTAGTGATGTCAGATTCTGCATATTCTTTGGCCCACTCTTTAGGTTCTTACAGCATCGGATCTCTAAGTATTCGAGGTTGGGAACGGGCAGTCCACTTTCAGGAAATAACTCCAAACCATCACAGCTCCACAATTTCAAACAAGTGAGATTTGTGAGTTGATGCAACCTATATGGCAACCTTTTCAGATTTGGACAATCATGAATAGTAATATCTTCCACCATTGTGGACGCCATGTTGTGATTCTCATCAAATAATATGATGCTCTCCTCCGCAACTGCCTCTAATTGCATGCAATTATAAAGGTCAAGTTTCTTTACCGCAACAAGTAATTTCATTCCGTCTGACATCAGAAATGGACAGTTGATTATATGCAACTCTTCAATTTCAACAATACTATTACCGCCCTCTCCCTCGTAAGAATTAGATACGGTCAACAGATTCTTACAAAATCCAATTGCCACATATCTCACCTTATTGCCTCCTCTTTTACTTTTAATTTTCAAGTGTTGGAGAGAATCACAACTACTTATCTTTAGGCTGTCAACCAAACAATTCTCTTTGCCACCTAACATTACCTCATTGACCACACATTCCACCAACTGATCCCCACAATTTTGAAGCTCTATATGCTTGAGGCTCCCTGACGACTTAACCTCATCATTCCTCTCCTCTTCCCCTTGCTTTGAACTAATTTTGGGACAACCTCTGACAATCATCTTCTCAAGAGACGTCATCTTCTTTATTGCCCGTTTTGTAAAAAAGGATACAAGAACAGGACAAAATTTTACCTCCAAACTTCTCAGACAAGTCATGTCATCTGTAATCCCAGGCTCACTCTGCCGTAAAGACAACAATTGATCACAGTTACTGATCTTTAGATCTTCAAGTCCCACCAACAACTGTCCAACACTCTCACGTAGACAATAAAGCCCTGACATATCCCTTATATGTAAGGTCCTAAGGGAGTTCATGTCGATCATACATCTGAGAACAGACTCATTGCATTTTTCTAACTCCAATTTACGAAGAGACGGGAGGCTGACCAAACATTCTCCTACAAGAACCGGACATTTTACTATCTCAAGCTCGAGCAGATTAGGAAGCTTACATCCACATTCTCTAACAGCTGCAACATTGCCACACAAACACCACTTCTCCAATCCTTGCATATCCCGCAACATGAGAGTCTCCAGTGACTGAAAACCACCACTTCCACTGCCATAAAATTCATCACCCAAACTTTTTATTTCCTTCATCCCCTCTATGATCAAGTGCTTCAGCATTGGCAATCTCCCAAGGCATGGCATCGATGTGCTCTTCCAACAATTACTAAGCACAATCTTCACCACATTACTCATCAAAATTGGATCTCCAAACCACGACGGGAATTTCAATCCACAATAGAACTCAATCACAAGTGTTTCCAGATTTGTATGGGGTTGCAACAACTCAAGCACTTTGGCTGCATCACTTTCATTTGATATGGAACCATCCAAGTTTCTGTTCCACCTTATCACCAACTTCTTGAGGCCTTCCTTTCCTTTCAAGTCAGCATCTCTTGCGTCTTGAGTCTTCTCCACATTCTGCAACCCTTCAAGACAAAGCTCTCCTTTCAGTTTTGAAAGGTTTTTCAACTCTCTTATATTCAGTCCACCTTCTCTTGCCAATCCCACAATAAATTTTCCCAAACTTTGCAGCTCTGTCAAATTACCAATTCCAGCGGGTATTTCTTTCAACTTGTCCGTTCTACGGATATCAAGATGACACAAGTTAGGCAAACTCCCGATGCTTGAAGGCAACTTCTCGAGCTCATAGCAGTTTGTTAACAGTAGTGTTTGCAAGTTCAAGAGAGAACAAACAAAATCCGGTAACAGCTTGATATCAGTTTTGGATAAATTTAGGTACCTTAAATGCTTCAGACCATTAACACACCCTGGTACCTCCTCTATCTGGTAACCACTTATAGAAAATGCTCTCAGGTTTCTTAGTTTTGACAATAACCTATCCAAAAGAACCTCAGATATATAATCATCTCCAAATGCATTTTGAATAGGTAATGCCAATAATGTCCGCAAACTCTTGCTTCCCTCAAAAACTTTAAATCTTCTAGAAACCTCATGATATCGTCGTATGAAAGACGAATGACGTGATTTTAGAGTTGGAAGGTGCTCTTGTGCGTCTACACTAGCATCCAAATGGAAGCATATTTCTCCCGCAACAGCTTGAGCTACATCATGAATAAGATCATGCATCACAAATCTTGCACAATCTTTGCTTGATAGTTGGAAAAATGACCTTGACAATAAGGCGTTGAAATATTGAACTCCCACATCTTCCAAACGCTTACTCCTTTGTGGTTGTGATAGAAAGCCTTCTGCCATCCATAAAAGGACCAATTCATTCATGTCGAATTCATAGTCTTTTGGAAATAAGGCGCAGTAAGCAAAACACTGCTTCAATTTTGAAGGGAGGTGATGATAGCTTAATCTCAGAGCTGGTAGAATATCACTTTTCTCTTCTGGAAGATGCCAAATAGGACTTTCAAGTATGTCTACCCATTCATCAGGCTGCTGCAACTTAGTTCGCAATAAACCGCCAAGGGTCTTTGCGGCCAGAGGAAGGCCTTTACACTTCTCAACAATCTTCTCACCAGTGTCTTTCAGATCCGGATGCCCGTCAAAATTGTTTGCTCCCAAGGCATGTTGACAAAACAAAGAAAGACAGTCTTCATATGACAGATCTTCCAGCTTACAAACTTGAGCAGTCCCGGTTAGTTCTGCAACTTCTCGATTGCGAGTTGTGACAATGATCTTGCTTCCGGGAGCTCCTCTTCTGAAAGGCTTATAAAGGACCGTCCAATCTTCATATTTCTCATTCCAAACGTCATCTAAGACGATAAGAAATTTCTTGTTGGACAGTGTCTTCTCCAAGCTGACTTGAAGCTGATCGAGATTCATGCCCTCGCAAGTCCCTCCCCCAACAGATTGTAAAATAGTCTTTGTTATGGAGAGAATGTCAAAAGTGTCGGAAACACAAGCCCACGCCCTGAGATGAAAACGGAGCTTGACACTGTCATCATTGTAGAGTTGTTGAGCGAGAGTGGTCTTGCCCAACCCTCCCATGCCTTGAATTGGAATGACAGAGACAACAGCAGCTCCATCAGCCAGCAACAGATCAAGAATAGCCTTCTTGTCTTTATCCCTCCCAAAGAAGTGAGTGTCAGGCAGAGAAGTAGTTGGTGTTCTTGCTGTAAACTCAGAACTTCCTCCTCCCATACCCCTTTCGGCCAAATCAAGACTTGACTTGTGAGTAGAAATTGTTTCCATTCTACCAGTGATGTCCTTCAGCTTGGATCCCATTCCAATAATGAACTTGAGACGACTACTTCCACAAGTAAACAAACATGGTATGAGTTTTGTTACCTTGTCACCACTTGGGGTAGCCTCCTTCAATTTGAGGCGCAAAGCTTCGGTTGCAAATTCGTCCAGAACGTCCTCGACGTCATAGACCAGGTCTCTGAGCTCACTCAGCCAGATCTGCACCAGCCGGCTCTTGCTCTCCTTGTCTTGGGCATCTTCAAGAACAGCATGGATCTTGGGGAGCATGACCTCCCACTTATGGAGCTGAGACTGGACCTCCGTGTTGCTAACAAATTGGCGCAGTTCAGGAGAAGCCAACATGTCCAAAAGCTTCTCAAAGGAAGCACTGAGTAACGCTCCAGCAGCAGTAGTTGCAAGCTCCATCGGAAGACTATGGATTAGCAGAGGGTTCTTCTCTCTCTAGATATGTTCTGCAGTGAAGAATGAGTGACAGAAAATGCACATAAGAAAATGCATTGAACCGAATAAAACACTTGCGTGAGGAATGAACTTTATTCCCAACTAATTAAAGGAAGAAGCACTCAGTAAAGTAAATGAGGAAGCACTCAGTAAAGCACTCAGTAGTGCATTGAACCGAATAAAACACTTGCGTGAGGAATGAACAGTTGCAAGCTACATTTGAACAACTTGTTATTAATTGGTCCCAAGTGAGGAAGATTTTTGTAATGGTAGGACAACAAAGTTATGTATTCTTTTCTGGACTACCTCTGTGTTATTAAACTAAACTTCGTACTTATTTAATCATGTTAATTCACTTTACTTTAAAACTGTATAAATCTTTTGAAAATGTCAAGAATATCTCTCACATATCTCCGTTCTTTTGAAAATGATCCTGGTGTTGTACCTGATGACAATCCAATCATCGACGAGATAGACTTCTTCCCGTCGGAGTCAACTCTTTGAATTCGACTACTGATTTATAGAGTGAGACAAACACAACAAACATACACGTGACCCAATTTAATTACTATAATCGATCAAAATGATCGTCGGAAAATCATAGTTCTGATTCATGTTATCAGTATCCATTCCTCTTTTTGGTTGTGAATGCAGTCTGTAGAAGACGACAAAACACATAAAATTAAAAAAATTCAAATATACGTACTTTTAACAGTAATATAAAAAACACTAGGTGTTAGTAGGGCAGAAAGTACATTATAGGGACTAGTCAAGGATAACCCGGACTAGTTAGGAATTTTTAGAACGTTGATTTTTAATGAAACGAGTATGAAGTTACTGGTTATATTCTCTATATTTGCGGTTATTGCTGATAAAAAATAGATTTTACGACATGGTGATAGAATGACTCACTCTTTGGTCGACGACTAGGCCCCAAGCCCTTCCGCTGAGAGCATATCTTACGGCGAACTTGAGAGGCTCAAGCAGCAAATAGGTCAAGATATTGTACATCCAAATGATGGTCGTCCACCCCCAACCAATGCTCCTGATTCCAGCGAATTTCCAGTTCGTTGTAGCCGATATCGCTGTTGCAATCAGTAATAAACAAAAACCACATTTTTTCGTTTACATAATGTGTTATTAATATGAAATTTGATTACATGTGAGATTCTGCACATAAGAAAACCAAGTTCTGATATCATATGAAACTGATAGTTGTGTATAAAAAATAGGGAAATGACGGATTTTGAAAGTACCAGCTGAGCAAGAAGGAAGGCGAAGACGAGGAGAAGGCCAGGTCGTTCGGTGAAGAACCAGCGAGTCACGAACGTAAGGGCCTGACTGATGGTGCTCACTTGCAGGTACACTGGGGCCGCTATTTCTTCATTTTTCATGTCCTTCACACTAAAATGATTCTGCATCATAACATTTCACATTCGCAAGTTATTCACATAATAATGTTGAAGAGAAGTCATTTACCGTAGAGAAGTGATGCAGCGTACGTGGCTAGGAAGAACTCTTTATCAAAATTCGTTGATTCTTGCGAATATCGAAGGTGATAGATTTGAGGGAAATCTCGATTTTTTTATTAACTTCAAAACTAATTAAGAAGAAAACTATAAGAATGCTTAAATAGCCAAAACCTAGCCAAACACTAATTGTAGAAAAGGAAATCATGAACTTATTGGAAAAGGAAACAAATTATTAAAATTGAAAAAGCTGTCTGAAACTTAAGAAACTGCGATTTTGACTCTCTAGATGATCTCCGATGGCCAAATTTCATTTTACCTCATGGAATAGCCATGAGTTTGACTCAGATCGTCGTTTCTGCCCGAAGAACACTAGTTTTTTGTCCAAATATGACATTTTGATGATAATTCCGGGTGTTCCAGCTTCTGCATATCAACTTCTTCGACCACTCCACATCAATCTCTCTTGGATGGAGAAGATTCGACCTCGAATCTGGAACCACAACATCCTTCTCAGAAAAATAATCACCCCGAGATCCCATATTTTTGTAGAACTTTCTACCGAATTTTCAGTTGTATCAAGTACTCCCACCTTGCTCGCAAGCTGGATCGTAAACGTGTAGCACTTCATCTCGGGTTCCATGTTGAATTTCTGGACTTTCCTTATCAAAATACACGTCCCTTGATCGATTACCCAACCTTGGAATTTGAGCATTCTATCGTTGATACATGATGCTAGTATTAGGTTCTCGTTGCTGATTAAGGCAACAATATACATGTAAGGCTTCCAATAATTTTCGGCTACTCTTGTAAGATTTTCAGTCATGCCTTCATCGTACAAGCTCTCGATGCCCTCCAAAAACTGTTCGTAACCATTGTTGTATGAATCAGCTAAGAACAAGTATTTGACGCAGCTTAAAGTTTCATCCCTTACTGACAAAGCATCTCTTACTCAAATATTCTTCTCATGTTGACTCAATTGTGCTTCTACAATTTCAGCTTCTACATCTACATCTGGTTCAACATAATCATCATAAATCGGGGGTGATAGCCAATCTATGAACTCCTCTGGTTTAAGATTCCTATTGAATTGTGGAATTTCCACCTTGAAATCATGTTCCCACCGTTGGTTAGGGCGTTCGGGTGAACGATTCCGATAACCGGCGAAATGACGCAATTCATCTATTCGTCATTTCAATAATTCAACCTGCCGCCTCAAATCGCCGTTCTCACGTCGAAATTCAGCGTTTTCACGTCGTAACTCAGCTTGATCATCATCAGCACCTTGGGGAGCGGCTCGCTGTTGTCTACAGGGTGGCATATCTCAGGATCGACTAGAATCTGATACCAACTGATACAACGTACGTGGCTAGGAAGAACTCTTTATCAAAATTCGTTGATTCTTGCGAATACCGAAGGTGATAAATTTGAGGGAAATCTCGATTTTTTTATTAACTTCAAAACTAATTAAGAAGAAAAGTATAAGAATACTTAAATAGCCTAAACCTAGCAAAACCCTAATTGTAGAAAAGGAAATCCTAAATTTATTGGAAAAGGAAACAAATTATTAAAATTGAAAAAGCTGCCCGAAACTTAAGAAACTGCGATTTTGACTTTCTAGATGATCTCCGATGGCCAAATTTCATTGTACCTTATGGCTAGTTTGACTCAGATTGTCGTTTCTACCCGAAAAACACTAGTTTTTTGTCCAAATCTGACACTTTGATGATAATTCCGGGTGTTCCAGTTTCTGCATATTGACTTCTTCGACCACACCACATCAAGAAGTTAGTCTCATAAGCGAGCTAGAAGAAAATGACAGTGGCAAGAGCTTGGTAGCTTCCAAGAACAACTCTAGTTGTGAATATTTCACACAACTTCCAACTATCAGGAACTGGAGAAGGCTTCACCCTATCTTTGGATATCCTCAAAAACTTGTTGGGCCAAAATGTGACGTGATAACGTCGCACAATGGTTTTCACGTGCAAGTGCACACGGGTCGCAAGTAATAATATTTATATGATCCGGTAAGATACCGGGTCGTCCACAGGGATTAATATGGGGTTTACGATTAATTAATAAACGTGTTTGCAATTATGACAATGATAACAACGCTCGGTAATGATAACGTATGGATTCAAACGCCTAGGGTGCTAGACAATTATCAAGTGAATAAGTTCGAGAAATAAGCAATCTATTGATTATACGGTTGGTCGAGCCTATGTCTTAAATGCCGACCTCGCCTTTCGGTAATGAGGTTGGCCTAATCTCGAGTGTTCCCGTGCCCTTTCGGTATTGAGAAAACTCGAGATCGCATACAATCGACAATAAACGGCTAAGGGTTATGAGAAGGTGCCAAGACACGGTCTTGAGCCTACAACCCTCGGTGGATGCTAAGTCCGGGTTCTAATCCTTCCCTTTCGGTATCGGATAGAACACCTCAATCATATATTGTAAAACGTCACTCAAACAACACATGCATTCAAACAAAAATCCACACAACACATTTGTTCATCAATAAATCACTAATCTCATTAAACGTCACATTCACATTCTATATTGTCTAGCACCCATGGCTAAGGGGTTTAGCCCATAACCATGGTGCTCAAGTTTAGAACAACATGGTGGTTACACTAATACACATGAAGAACTTGAAGAACATGAAATAAAAGGATAGAAAATGCTCTTGAAATCCCGAGCAAGGTGTGTCTTCAATGCGCGATGAAGACCGGTGGAACTAGCGGTGCCCTTGGTGTCGAGGAAGATGAAGAACGCTTGAGAAACCACGAAGAACGGTTGAAAAGCTCCTTGGACTCGTTTTCTCTCTCTATGTTTCTTTTCCTCCCTTCAAAAAGTGTCTCTACCCCTTTTATACTTTTCTGATTCTGAGGGAAGGCACGATCGTGGGTAGCAAGGCACGATCGTGACTTGGATGTGGCACGATCGTGACTTGGTCATGGTGGCGATCGTGGCTTCGTCAGGCACGATCGTGGCTCGGGGTAGGTAAGATATTTTTGAAACTCCTCGATCATGTACTCCATAAAGCCACGATCGTGGGTCTTCAAGGGGCGATCGTGCCTCACGGGGGCACGATCGTGGCTTCGTCGTGGCTGAGATCGTGGGAGCCCACTGTAAGTTGAATATAATTCGGCCATTTAATTTATAGGGGAGGCACGATCGTGACTGACTGAGGCACGATCGTGCCTAATGAGCCATGGTCGTGCCTTCTTTAGTCACGATCGTGGCTAAAGGCCTCTGCCCGGCCCGTTGGTCAACGCCCTTTGACTTTTTGCTCGATGCCTCGTTTTTGGCCCTTTTTCCTCCCGTTCCTGCATACGCACCTCAAAACACCAAAAAGCATAAAATATGTACTCCCGGGCCTTACTCGGCCACTAACGGACACAATTGCACCGAATTATGAGGTTAAACGGTCTCGAAACGAGACCTTTTGACCCCACAACAAGCACACCCCACTTAAACACTTATCGTCCCGATAAGTCAACAAGTGTACTGCAAAATTCACCGAGTTAAGAACCCTGAGTCAACTCAATAGGAGGAGCTCGGCATCTCCTAGGGGTTTTAGGATAAGCACCCCCGAACCGAACCAAGTAAAACAAGTGGGAAAACTTACCACTATACTACAACGACAAAACAAGACACTAACTAGACTCAAGACAACACTATCCCTAACACACACATTGAGACTCCATAAGCACACTTCATAATGGCAAGCAAGTATTCATGTGAACTCGAAATACTCATGCACAGGACACCGTGCACGAAGGGTATCATTTTCACTCCGCATACATGCTAAGCAACACTTGCCCTTACACAACATGCATCACATAAATCCCTTTTCCTCAATACTTTGGTGATCATACCTTAATGGTTCGAACCGATCCCGATGATCTCTAGACCATAGCCAAAAGTGAATCCATAACGGTAAGGCTTATTTGGCTTGTAGTGTAGGTAAGACTCGAGTGGGTGTTTTAGAGGGATAATTCAGGAAGATTAATGGTACTTCATTCCTAAGTTGCCTCAACCTCACAAACCCCGTTACACTTCAATCTCTCCACAAGACTCGTTGTCAATCACTTGTTACCCCTATTACCCCCAAATCATCCTTTCCCATCTTCTTCTGCTTTGATCACCGACACTTTCCTCTGCTTTTGGTTTGCTCCATAATGCTAAATTTCACCCACTCGGTGCTTTGCATTTGGGCTTTCGTCCAGGTTCGGTTTGTTTGTTTCCCTTTTGTAGTGCTTTTCTTTCCGTTGGCATTTTTGCTCTCCTTCATTAGGATCTTCCGGCATGCCAACTTTTTCACTTACACTAACTTGGTTCCTTTTGTTGTCCTCAAACCCGAAACTCAGCAGTTTTCATAGTGCTACATTCGGTGTCTTTTTAGCAGTGATTTTCTCTTCCAATTGCCCTTTTACCTTTTTCTTTTCCCCAAACCCCATGTTACCATATGCATTCCTACACAATTGTACTAACCCTTCCCCCCCACTCGTTGAAGCAACTAAGAAAGGAGAGACTCGGGTTCATGTCATAGTTAGGCTAACAGTTTAGGTTTCACATGTACGGTTCATAAACAAGGCATTTTGGCAAGAGAGGGTACTTCGGATGATGAGTATAAGGTCTACTCGTGTTTTACTCAACGGTCCAATAGAATGCCTACGAATCATTTCCCTTGGTCTATGGTCTTTTTGGCCGAGGCCAACATGGTCAATCCATTAACAATAATCACGAAGCATTGATGAGGATGCATATAGTGTAAACAGAAAGCATAGCATTCACACACAACGTGTTATAATGTGATCATACACTTTGGCCCACGATGGCTTTTTCCACAATTATCCCAAATTCGACATTTACATTATCATGCCATCACAACATCATGCTCACAAAAATCTCAACTTGGAAAAATGCCCACACATGCTCAAAATCAAACAACCCTCAATTTAAGCAAAATAAAACTAACATGTCAAATGCAACGATATACTCAACATGTAAAAGTTCATACATCACCAAAATAAAAGGGTCATCCAAACCGACCCAAAATACAAAAGGTCAACAAAAGTCTCAAAAGTCAACAAGTCTAAAACCGACAACACCAGATGATACCTTTCAATATGTCGGGTCGTCGAAGAGGAAATCACCTACTCCTCCGTCTGCTTGGTCATGGGCACCGCTCGGGCCTGCTCCACTCGGGTCCGCTCCACTCGGGTCTGGATAGTGGAAGTGCATGTACGGGCCGGCAGGGGCCGGGAAAACAGCTCCCTGGAAGGCTGGATGCTCCTGGAATCGCGACTGGTAGAAGCTTGCGATGCCCCACATGTCGTGGTGCTGCTGGTACATTGTCTGGTCCACATGCCCCTGGAAGGCATGCATCCTTTCCCACTCATGCCTGGACCGCTCGGAGTCCTTCTACTGTTGGATGCGCATCGCCCTCATCATGGTGAGCACATCCTCATCATGTACCGGCACCCGCTCCTGCTCCTGCCCCGGCTCCTGTTCTGCTTCTGCTCCTGCTCCTCCCGCCTGGTCTCTGCCTGCCCGTGTTGCAGCTGCCCGGGCTCTCGCTCTGTCCTCTGGTGCCATCCGTGTCATCAGCGGTTGCCTATTCTGGATCTTGACCCGGATCCGCTCCAAGCGAGGGTAGGTCTCCTTCACAATCTCCGCGAAGGTCGACCCCTTGATCTCCTGCCCCCGCACTGCGTCCCTCTCGAAGATCGGAGGACCCGTGGGGTAGTTCACCCCGCTGACAAGCCCCCAGACGATCTGAGTGACTAAGCAGCCCGCTCCAATGCCCCCCGGCTGTCTCGAAGGCAACTCGAGCAACTGGTCCCAGATGGTCCGCTCCCACGGTGCCCTCGTGTCCGTGTGATATGCGTTCAGAATCCACAATTCTTTGAGAGTAACGTCATATTGACCGTTCTCTCTATAGAATATGGTTCCCGCGAGAAACCGCTACAGCATAAGCATCCCGGGCTGGTCTTCGGGGATGTCCTTCGCCTTGTTGGTCTTTTCCCAGTAAGGGTTCAGCGTGATGTAATGCCACATCTCACTGTTGGAAAGACCCAACTCTGGCGTTTCTCCCTCTGAGAAGCCGAACATGGCAGTGAGGTCATCCCTCGTCATCTTGCATTTCCTCCCACACACCCGGAAGGAAATCTCGGTCTTCTCCTTATTCACCGGCTCCACGGTGGCAAAGAATTCCCGGGTCAACTCCTCGAAGACCGGGGGCCTCCATGTCATCATCCCCAGCCATCCTAGCCGAATGGCCTTCTCGTGCAGCTCTTCCCAAATGCCCAAACTCCGGCAGAGGTACTCGTTGAAAAACCAGCCGGTCATCACCACCCGGTCTTGGAATGCCTCATACCGTCGCTTATACGGGCCCGTGCATGTGAACCTGAGGCAAGCCATATTGGGCGTCTCGGTCGGGAGACGGGCACCTTGTGGGGCCGGAGGTGCTCGTGGCCCCGAGGTACCGGCTCCGGTGGTTCGAGCCTTTTTGCTCATAAGTTGAGCCCGGGCATTCTCGCTTGGTTTCTTGGGTCCCATTTGAGTGAGTGAGCGTGAGTGTGAGAGTGCAAGTGAGAACCTAAAGTTACCGGCCTATGTCGCCGGAAAAGGGAAAGGTGGGCTTTATGTGGAGGTGTGGGTGGTGTTTAGGGTGAGGCGTGTGTAGGTGAGTGTGGTTGGTCTAACAACTAATTCCGTCGAGAAGTGGCCGGAATCTATGGTGGGAGTGGTTTTTGTGGATAGAAAATGGTGAAACTAGCAAATAAAGGCTAGAAAAGGAGTGGGGAGTGAGGGGAATACCTTGTTTTGATGATTGACGGCGAGAATCGGCGATTTGTGGCGAGTTTCTGGTGAAAAACGGCGGCGGCGCCGCCCTCAAGCTCTAGGGTTCGCGAAAAAATGAGGAAGAAAGGGTCTGAAATCCCTTTATACGCATAGAGGCACGATCGTGCCTGATGAGGCACGATCGTGACTCGCCAAAAAAACTTGGGTCACGATCGTGACTCCCCCGTGACTGAGATCGGGGGAGCCCACGGTAAGTTGGAATTAATTCGAATATATTCAGCCACGATCGTCCCTAGGGAGGGCATGATCGTGACTCGACCTATTTTTCCAGGTCACGATCGTGCCTCAGCGCTTTCTCCCATGTCACGATCGTCCCTGGAGGGTCACGATCGTGACCATACCAACTTTCTTGCCCCCTTTTTTCACTCTTTTCTTCTTCTTCAACCTTAGAACACTCGAACCCATAACATGCACTTAGTCTTGTTTTGAAACTTGTTAAATGACTCGATTGTGGTGTGTGAGACACACACCACACTTAACTCCGAACACGGGGTCACGACACACAAAAGACATAAACACACACAAAACCTTAAAGACCAACTATACACATTTCTACAAGTAGGTGCGTCTTACCCACATTTCAACGGTTAGGAGGCCCTCTTCGAGGTCTCTCCCGGACTAGCACGATCAAGCTTTGGAGTATCTCTATGATATCTTCTAATTTGTTGGTGGTCTCAGAGCGAAAATCCTTGAACTCTTCCCGGAATTGCATGATGTCCATCGTGACATCCGCGATCCTTCCTTCTATGAGCTCCATTGGGTCCGGCGGCATGAACGAGCTACTAGTCCGGGCGGGTGAGGGAGCCGGCCATCTTGGGGGTGGTGAGTTCACCTCGTCATCGTCGGACGATGAGGAGACTTTCACCGGATTTCTTCTTCGGCTCATTTTCTCGGGTGAAAGAAAATTTGCTTGTGGGTGGTTTCAAAGAACGGTTTCTCTTGCAAAGTGGGGAGATGGACAATAATGGTTGGAAATGATGATATAGAGGGGTTGGTGGAAAAGTGGATTATTCCCCTCTATGATAAAGTGGATGGGAGGTAGGTTCCCCAAGAGACTCCCGTGATTCTTGATGCCCTTTTTCTTTTCTTCTTGGATTGTTCCTTTTTCACCCATGTCTCCTACCCTCGTGTGAGTACCAATGCACCTACTAAGATCATTAAACCAAACACATCAAATGACTCAATTGTGGTGTGTGAGACACACACCACACTTAACCCCACACTCAGGGTCGACTTACCCTAAGACTCCATAAATCGAACTAAACACATATGTACAAATGATTAGCATTACCTTCTTCATTCTTACCTGGCCGCAGGCGGCCTCGTAGTTCTTCTGTGCAACATCGCAGTCAAGTTGCTAAGCATTTCCATGATGTCCGTCAGCTGCGCTTGCACGTCCTCCTTGAAGTCCTTAATATCTTCTCAAACCGTCATGATATCCACTATGATCTCCTCGAACCGGCTCTCAATATGGATCATCGGATCCTCCGGCGGGGTGGGACTATCTTCGGGTACCGGCGAGTTCACCGGCCACCTTGGCGCCGGTGAGTTTCCCTCGTCGTCATCCGATGAGGATGAGGCATTGAGGCAATCTCCTATTGATTCATGTTGGACTAGAGAAAGATAAAGTTGAAACTCGGAGGATTTCTTGAACTTGTAAGAATGCTAAAGCAATGACACTGAGAGAAAGAGAAAGGGGTCCCTTTTATTGACCAAAGGGTGATGGGTGGGGCCCTAGTTTTTTCCCCCAAACTCTCCCGTGACTCTCCTCTCTTGTCTTGCTTTTTTACTCTTTTTCATTATGAAAGCACATCCAATCACCTGCACAAAAAAGAAACACACACATACTCTACAAAGCCTAGACTCAATAGTGGTGTGTGGGACCCACACCACACTTAGGGTATTACTATACCCGAACTTAACTAAACCCAACAATGGTGTGTACCTCGTACACACCACACTTACGACTCAACCGCGCCTAACTTTCACGGCGACACACTTATATAAATAAAACCGACAATACTACTAATCAAAGCACAACAACCCGAATAGAAGGGCAAACCATTCAAGGTTACAAGGCGATCACAAGCCTTAAGCAAGATCAACTCAACTCAATAAACTTAGGAGAAAGTACATACTACCTTTCTCGAAATAAAATGGTTGACTTGGCGTGATGGTTTGACCCGGGTGTTGACTTATTCGTTTTGCGAAGGAGAGGTGTACGCCATAGGCGTCGTGATTGCACCGGTTCCTTCATGCGAAAAACAAACAAAAATTAGTGCATTGCTTAAACCCAAATAACTAAATTGCGAGAATTAACAAAGATGAGATTAGAAACTTTGGCTGCCTCCCAATAGCGCGTTTGTTTAACGTCGTTAGCCCGACGAAATTGGGGTAGTCAACACACTACCCTCGATCTAAGCCGCCTTCTTCGGGCAACTCTCTTCCTTCTTCTTCTCCGAACCCCCTTACCTCTTCTTCCATATCCGGCTCAATATCCTTGTCGTCAATACCATGATAGAGCTTCAAATAAAGCCCATTCGCGAAGAAAGTTGTCTTGTCCTTTGGGTCCAAGATTTCCATCACTCCGTGGTTCAAACATGTGATGATTTTAAACGGACCCGACCACTTGGACTTGAGTTTACCGGCGTGGAGTTTTAGCTTGGCGTTATAGAGCAACACCAATTGTCCCGGCTCGAAGCTCCTCTTTATGATATGCTTGTCGTGCCAACGCTTCGTCTTTTCTTTATAAATGGCGTTGCTCTCATACGCCTCTCTTCTCCATTCCTCAAGCTCCTCGATGTGAAGCACCCTCTTCTTTCCCGCTTTTCCCAAATCCATATTGCACCTCATTATCGCCCACCTTGCCATATATTCAATCTCCACCGGCAAATGGCACGCTTTCCCATACACCATCCGATATGGTGACATGTTTAGCGGGGTTTTGTAGGCGGTGCGATAGGCCCAGAGGGCTTCATTAAGGCGTTCCGACCAATCTTTTCGGTTCGGGCCGACCATCTTTTCCAAGACTCCTTTGATTTCTTTATTAGCGCTTTCCGCTTGACCATTGCATTGGGGGTGGTAGGCGAGAGCCATTTTGTGTTTCATGGCAAATTTCTTGGCAAGAGCCTTGAAGAGCTTATTCCGGAAATGGGCACCTCGATCGCTTATGATAGCTCGTGGGGTTCCGAAGCGTGCGATGATGTTTCGCTTGACGAACTTGATAACCGTCCTCGCATCCGTTGCGATGCATGCTTCTGCCTCAACCCACTTGGACACATAGTCCACTGCGACTATAATATAGAGCTTCCCATAAGATGATGGGAACGGTCCCATAAAATCCATTCCCCACACATCGAACACTTCCACTTCTAGTATGCCGGTGAGAGGCATCTCGTGCCTCCGGGAGACATTTCCCACCCTCTGACACCTATCACACTGTTTAATGTGCTCGTGACAGTCCTTGAAGAGGGTTGGCCAGTAGAAGCCCGATTGCAACACCTTTCTAGCGGTCCTATCACCCGCGAAGTGACCTCCATATGGGGAATTGTGACATGCCTCAAATATTCCCGGAATTTCGCTCTCCGCTACACATCGACGGAAGATTTGGTCGTTTCCTTGCTTGAAGAGATACGACTCGTCCCAATAGTACTTGTTGCAAGAGTGAAGGAACCTCTTCTTTTGTTGAGAAGTAATCCCCAAAGGCACGATCCCACATGAAACATAGTTTGCGATATCGGCATACCAAGGTGATGCGCTCTCTATCGCCAAAACATGCTCGTCGGGAAATACGTCCTTGATTTCCTCCTCGCACTCCTTCTCGCCATTTTTCACTCGAGATAGGTGATCGGCCACTTGATTTTTGATGCCCTTCCGATCCATTATCTCGAGCTCGAATTCTTGCAACAATAGCACCCATCGAATCAACCGAGCTTTAGCCTCCTTCTTGGTTATCAAATATTTCAAGGCCGCGTGATCCGTGTGCACTATGGTTTTCGACCCGATCACTGCCAAGAACTCCTTCCCAGTGACTGTGTAGTTTTCTTGAGCATCGTTCAGCGTTCGGCTCGCATAGGCTATGACTCGAAATATCTTATCATGTTTCTGGCCTAAAACTGCTCCCAAGGCGTAATCGCTCGCATCACACATGATCTCGAATGGTTGATCCCAATCCGGAGCCGCTACTATTGGAGCCTTTACCAACCTCGCTCTCAACTCGTCGAAAGCAACCTTGCACTCCCTTGTGAACTCAAATTTTATTTCCTTCTCGAGCAATTTGCATAATGGTTTGGCCACTTTTGAGAAGTCTTGGATGAAGCGTCTGTAAAATCCCGCATGGCCAAGAAAGCTTCTCACCAATCTCACAGAAGACGGATAGGGAAGAGTCTCAATGACACTAACCTTGGCCCGATCCACCTCAATGCCTTCTTTTGAGATCTTGTGGCCTAGAACAATTCCTTCCCGCACCATGAAGTGGCATTTCTCCCAGTTAAGCACCAGGTTAGTCTCCTCGCATCTTTTCAACACATTCCCCAGATGTTCCAGACATTCGTCAAATGACCTTCCGAAAACTGAGAAGTCATCCATGAAAACTTCTACATAATTCTCAGCCATATCGGAGAAGATGGCCATCATACACCTTTGGAAGGTCGCCGGAGCATTGCAAAGCCCAAAAGGCATTCGTCGGAAGGCAAAAGTTCCGTAGGGGCAAGTGAAGGTTGTTTTCTCCTGATCTTCTACGGCTATGTGGATTTGATTATAACCACTGTAGCCGTCTAGGAAACAATAGAACTCATTCCCGGCCAACCGATCCAACATTTGATCGATGAAGGGTAGCGGGAAATGGTCCTTCCTTGTTGCTTTGTTCAAGTTTCGGTAGTCCATGCATATACGCCACCCGGTCACGGTGCGTTGAGGAATCAATTCATTGTTCGCATTTGCGACTACCGTCAAGCCTCCCTTCTTCGAAACACATTGAACCGGGCTAACCTACTTGCTATCTGAAATGGGATATATCACACCGACGTCTAACCATTTCAAGATCTCCTTCTTCACCACCTCCTTCATGGCCGGATTTAGCCGCCTTTGATGCTCAACTGAACCTCTACACTCCTGCTCCATAATAATTTTGTGCGTGCAAAAAGCTGGATCTATTCCTTTGATGTCGGCAATAGTCCATCCTAATGCACCCTTGTGTTTTGCAACAAACTCATCAACCTCGCTTCCTGATCTGGGCATAAAGCAGCAGAAATAACAACTGGAAGCGTCGATTCTGGTCCCAAATATTCATACTTCAAGTGCTCGGGAAGCACTTTCAGTTCAAGCCTCGGAGCTTCCTCAAGCGATGGCTTGGTGTGAGGAACAACTCTATCTCCCGTGAACAATGGCTCAGAGCCCCTATACCCTTCTCGTCTTTCAACAAACCCGAGTGCACATAATTCCCTTTGCTCATCCCTTTCCTCTTCTTCTTCACGCTCTAATTGTTCAAAGAAAGCACTAGAAAAATCATTAGTACTTAAACAAATTGAAGGTAGAACATGTTGTACCTCTTGATCAATTACGGAGATGGCCGCTATTTCCGAATAATCCATATCGGGTGCTTTAAGCCCTTTCAGAATATCGAAGATAATAGTGTCTCCTCCCACCGTCATCTCTAATACGCCTTGCTTAACACAGATTACCGTGTCGGCGGTCGCGAGAAAAGGCCGCCCTAGGATTAGCGGAACCGCATGATCAACCGGGAAGTCGAGAATAATGAAGTCGGCCGGCAAGATGAATTTCCCAATGCGTACTAGCACATCTTCAACTACCCCCTCGGGGTATACCACTTGTCGGTTAGCCAAGTGCAAATAAACCGACATTTTCTTCATGTGGCCAATTTGAAGTGATTTGAAGACGGAAAGCGGCATAAGATTAATATCGGCACCTAGATCGCATAAGGACATCATTTCCTTTACCCTTCCTATCCCGGATGGAACTATAAAGCTTCCCGGGTCTTTCTCCTTTGGAGGCAACTTGTTCAACACCAATGCACTACACTCCTCATTTAATGCAATCTTGGAGCACTCTTGCAAGCGTTGACGGTTGGAGAGGATCTTCTTGAAAAACTTATGATATTTAGGCATTTCATCCAATGCCTCGATAAGAGGAATGTTGATGGAGACTTGCCTAAGCACATCAAGGCATCGGGCGAATTGGACGTCATTGCATTTAGCTTTTCTTTTCACCCGTTGAGGGAACGGGGGTCTAAGAACGGGAGCATGAGGTTTTGCTCGAGGGACATCAACTTGGGGTCCCTCTTGGGACTCGTCCTGCCTTTCTTGAGGTGCGTCTTGTTCTCCCTCCTCATTCCCGAGATCTTCATCCCCAAACCCCAAATCCTCAACAACGGCTTCCTCCACTTCCGGTTCATAATCCACCGGGATCGATGGCCCTGGTAATGTGCTTCCGCTTCTCAAAGTGATTGCCTTGACATGTTCTTTGCCATGATTTTTCGGCACCTCGGTGTTTGAAGGAAGAGTTCCCATTTGTCTCGGCACACTGTTTTGCACCCATCGAGAGTCGTTGTTCCTCTGATTTCTCCTTAGCTCGTCTGTTACTGCTGTTTGGCTTTTGATGAAAGCCTCAAGGACGTCTCTTAGCGATTCATCGCTTTTAGAGTTCGAATGTTGCCCTTTATCATAGCTTGACGGACGGTTATTTTGGCCATTGTTGCCACCTTGGGGACGATCCGGATAAACCTTGCCATAACTACTTGCATTAGCCTGTGGTCTTGGCTTGTAGTTGCTCCCGTACCCTTGGGGATGACTTTGCACCGGTCGATCTTGATATCCCCGTGCACTTCCATATCCCCCAAAGTTACCCTTGTTGTTGTGGTTGTTGTTGTTGTTGTTATTGTAATCCATGCGATTCACCCCCGCTTGAGGCCGCAAATTCCTTCCTTGATCTCCTTGTGCCATGTTCAATAGCCGGTTCATCTTGTCTGAGAGACTTTTGAGTGTTTCTTGCTCTTCTCCTCTCCGTGCCGGCGGGGGTCCTTGGTTATTCTAGACCGCTTCGGCTTCATTATATTCATAACTTTGGAGCGCAACTTGCTCCACCACATCAAACACTTCTCCCGGGGCTATAGATAGAAGTGACCCTCCCGAACCGGCATTCACCGCCATTTGAGATGCTTGATTCAGACCCCATTAGAATGTCTTGTTCAAGACCTCGTCACAGATTTGATGGTCCGGACACTTCCTCAGCAACTGTTTAAATCTTTCCCACGTCTCTCCAAGAGTTTCCCCCCGGAATTGGGTGTAGTTGTTGATGTCCTTCCGAAGCAAACCCTCCTTTCGAGGTGGCACATATTTCGACAAGAATGCTTTTTCTAGACTCACCCAATCTCGCTTCTCACGAAGAGGAAGTGTCATGTACCATGCTTTTGCCGCTCCTCCCAAAGAGATGGGGAGTAGCTTGGTCTTGACTAGATCTTCCGGATAACCACTGACCGTGGTTTCCACGACATCTTCTAGAATCTTGAGGTGATTGTGGGCATCGGTATTGTTGCCCATAAACTACGGGTTTGTCCTCAATAGACTCAGCATTACTGATGTGAGCTCGAAGTTCGGATCTTGGTGGTATTGGTCTACCCTTCTTCTATGTCGAGGTTGATGAGGTCGTGGCGTTCCTCTTCCCCTCCTCCCTCGCGGTCCTCTAGGGGGAAGCGGAGATAACGGAGGCATGTCGTCATCTCGGCATAGTAGTCTTCGTGATCCTCGGATCCAAAGTACGACCTTTCATTATTATTTACCTCAGCGGGAACTTCTTCCCGATCCCGTCCCAAAATGGGAGGTCTTTGTTCCACTCTAGCGGGAGTATCGTCCATACTTCTTGATTGAGCCAGATTTCCACTAATACGCTTCCTCAAAGCGTTGTTTCTCCGGCACAAAGCTTCGATTTCTGGGTTGCAATTAAACTCTGGCACTCCCGAGCTTCGGGTCATGTACCAAATAAGTACCTTCAAATAAACTAAACAATATCAATATCACAACAACACATACACAAGCATTTACCAATCGTAGACCGATTAATCCCCGGCAACGGCGCCAAAAACTTGTTGGGCCAAAATGTGACGTGATAACGTCGCACAATGGTTTCCACGTGCAAGTGCACACGGGTCGCAAGTAATAATATTTATATGATCCGGTAAGATACCGAGTCGGTACACAGGGATTAATATGGGGTTTACGATTAATTAATAAACGTGTTTGCAATTATGACAATGATAACAACGCGCGGTAATGATAACGTATGGATTCAAACGCCTAGGGTGCTAGACAATCATCAAGTGAATAAGTTCGAGAAATAAGCAATCTATTGATTATACGGTTGGTCGAGCCTATGTCTTAAATGCCGACCTCGCCTTTCGGTAATAAGGTTGGCCTAATCTCGAGTGTTCCCGTGCCCTTTCGGTATTGAGAAAACTCGAGATCGCATACAATCGACAATACACGGCTAAGGGTTATGAGAAGGTGCCAAGACACGGTCTTGAGCCTACAACCCTCGGTGGATGCTAAGTCCGGGTTCTAATCCTTCCCTTTCGGTATCGGATAGAACACATCAATCATATATTGTAAAACGTCACTCAAACAACACATGCATTCAAACAACAATCCACACAACACATTTGTTCATCAATAAATCACTAATCTCATCAAACGTCACATTCACATTCTATATTGTCTAGCACCCATGGCTAAGGGGTTTAGCCCATAACCATGGTGCTCAAGCTTAGCAACAACATGATGGTTACACTAATACACATGAAGAACTTGAAGAACATGAAATAAAAGGATAAAAAATGCTCTTGAAATCCCGAGCAAGGTGTGTCTTCAATGCGCGATGAAGACCGGTGGAACTAGCGGTGCCCTTGGTGTCGAGGAAGATGAAGAACGCTTGAGAAACCACGAAGAACGCTCAAGAACGGTTGAAAAGCTCCTTGGACTCGTTTTCTCTCTCTATGTTTCTTCCTCCCTTCAAAAAGTATCTCTACCCCTTTTATACTTTTCTGATTCTGAGGGAAGGCACGATCGTGGGTAGCAAGGCACGATCGTGACTTGGATGAGGCACGATCGTGACTTGGTCATGGTGGCGATCGTGGCTTCGTCAGGCACGATCGTGGCTCGGGGTAGGTAAGATATTTTTGAAACTCCTCGATCCTGTATCCCATAAAGCCACGATCGTGGGTCTTCAAGGGGCGATCGTGCCTCACGGGGGCACGATCGTGGCTTCGTCGTGGCTGAGATCGTGGGAGCCCACTGTAAGTTGAATATAATTCGGCCATTTAATTTATAGGGGAGGCACGATCGTGACTGACTGAGGCACGATCGTGCCTAATGAGCCATGATCGTGCCTTCTTTAGTCACGATCGTGGCTAAAGGCCTCTGCCCGGCCCTTTGGTCAACGCCCTTTGACTTTTTGCTCGATGCCTCGTTTTTGGCCCTTTTTCCTCCCGTTCCTGCGTACGCACCTCAAAACACCAAAAAGCATAAAATATGTACTCCCAGGCCTTGCTCGGCCACTAACGGACACAATTGCACCGAATTGTGAGGTTAAACGGTCTCGAAACGAGACCTTTTGACCCCACAACACACACCACATCAAGAAGTTAGTTTCATAAGCGAGCTAGAAGAAAATGACAGTGGCAAGAGCTTGGTAGCTTCCAAGAACAACTCTAGTTGTGAATATTTCACACAACTTCCAACTATCAGGAACTGGAGAAGGCTTCACTCTGTCTTTGGATATCGTCATTACATACTGTATCTGAAAGCCTTTCAGATTATGAACAGGGACATGAAAGCCTTTCAGATTATGAACAAATTGAGTCCTTACTTGTTCCGGGCTTCTTGTATCTGAAAGGTCTTCAAATAAATTTGACTAACAAACTAAAAGCCTTTCATATAACAGAAAACTCTCGTCACACGAGGGAACCCCTTGTTACACCACTCCCCGACGGGTATTAGTGTTTTCCTATAGACGAAAATATATGAAAGGCCTTCAGATTTTGAAATGCTTTTCAGATTTTGAAAGGCCTTCTGATTTTGAACACATTGGTCTCTTACTTGTTCTGGTCGTCTTGTATATGAAAGGCCTTCAGATTTTGAAAAGCTTTTAAGATTTTGAATGGAAAAACCTTAATCTGAATTGCTTATGAGTTGATACATTTGAATTTCATGAAATGTGTCTCAGAAAACCTGTTCAAATGTAGTTCTTCATTGTTTGGACATATTTTCAGCTATATTTGGCTTTCAGGTTTTCAGTTATATGAAAGACTTTCAGATTTTCATTATTTCCAATTTCTCATATGAAGTTCGTGGATCCAGATCTGGGCACTCCTTTGAGGCGGTCCAGCGCCAGGTGTTCGGTCCGACCCCGTACCCTCCATGTCCAGTTTCGTCGAGTAGGCCCTCTCCATCTCCCCCAACCTCTCCCACACCGAATCGATGTCGCCGGACCCGAGCCTCCGGACGAACCTGAGGTCGGAGAGGGAGGGGCGCGAGGATGGGGAGGCGGATCGCAACCGTTGGATCGCGGACCGGCGGGGATCGGATGGCGGCGCGTGGGGCTTGGTCGTGGTGAAGGATCCGTGTGCGGAGGAAGACGTGGCGGTGAGTGTGGCGGAGGAGGCGGAGCTGGACGCGGTGGAGTTGAAGGTTAAGCACAATCGTGTGGAAGGGGTGAGACAAATGGTAGATGTGATTTATGAGGCACAATTACTAGTTTACCCTTTATGAGATTTATTAAATTATTTTTTAGCTGAAATTGGTTAATATTGACAGCCGTTGATGACATTACATCCAACGGATGGTGGAGGTCCCTTTGTACCTTTTTGAAACATGGTTTCTAGCCGATTGCATCCATATCCTATCTTAAATTTTGCATTTGTAAGAAATGCCTCGTTTTAAATTTTCGCCTTAGGCCCCTAATTTCCTAGGGCCGGCCCTGATTACAGTACCTGCACATCCATCCATGTTCATCGAACAGACTCGTATTGTTCACAAAAATAAATCATATTGAAAAAGTGAAGAAAATGTCATATGCCATACTTTAATAAAGAAAAGTTTCATAATTTTCCATTAAAACTAGCAATGGTCGAAAGGGTTCGAGTGTATCTAAACGTCGTTAAGGAAGGCGATGACAAGAACCATGAACGGAGGCTCTGCAAGGACTATATCAGAAGCGCTACGAGCTGCATCTGTCGAATCTGCCACTGCAAGTCCTATGTCAGCTATTTTAAGGTCATTCCACATATGTGCTTTCTTGCCTGCAATCTCTTCACTATCTCGTATTTGTGCTCTGCATGTCACATTCCTCACATTATTAGCAAGCAATATGATCTAAACAACAACGTGCTTGATTTTAATTAACGGGGAAGACGCCGGCGAAGCCATCGGCCTTCTCAATGAGTTCATCAATAGGAAGAGCTGAAGATGCCTCGTCTTTGTACGTTCTAAGCAAATATTCGAATGTACCCGCGTACCGAACTTCTCTGTTACTAAAAAAACTCGATTTCAGCATCATAGCGCCATTGCACGTTTCAAGACATTGAGCTCATCTTTGGGTAATCGAGTCCACCTTATTGCTTTCGAAACTCAGGAATGCGAAACAAGATGGTTGGTACAGATTCAATTGGTGGTTCATCGATTTCGACTTCCAAATCAATCCCTTTTTGATTAAGCGGGGCGAAATTTTTCAATGGGTCTCAATCACAAGCTTACCTCCGATTTGTTCTCGTATAATTGGTATAAATGTTACAATCACCCAAGCCGGAAGAAAATCACTGAGGCACCATAGTTTCTCAAAGGACCATAAATTATGTTTGAAAGTTGCACATATCCCTCCTTGAATGATAAAAAGACCTTAAATGCAGTTTCACTTCCACCTCATTAAGATCATGAGTTAAATTCATGTCATTGACAATATTTTTATACATTTAACTTTTTTTATATAATAATGTTATTTATAGTGTAAATTTTTATAACATTATTTTATCACATATTTTTTGCAAAATTATTCATTTACTTTACCTAATTCAATAATTATTTTACTTATTTTATATAAGAACACTTTTTTGGTTTTTAAGATCTTTAAAAACTTATTTGGCTCAGACTCATATATATTTAAACTGCATTTGTCTCAAATATATATTGGATTGTGGTTAAATCATTGTTACTCTTATCATATCCATACTTCCACATCTTTCTGTTTCACATACCTTTGTATTCGTTGGCTCGGAAACATTGTAGAGAAGAAGGAAAAAGTTTAATGGAGAATGTGTTATAGTGCACCATAACTTTTTTACTCATTTCCTCTTCGTTTATATATGTTCATTTACATCAACATTTTCACCTTCATGATCGGAGCAACTGGAAGCTATCATGACGGCTGTGGCGATGATTGGAGAAGCACCGGAGAAACATATAAAGGGCATTTTAAATAATTTAAACATTAAGAGGGGAATGTTGGACATTAACAATGTTAAGTATTACACAAACATAATTAAATAAGAATGAATTATATGAGTTTAATCAGGTACAAATGCTATATTCGCGCATTGTAAATATTAGTATTTGGGGACAAAAAAAACATTAAATCAAGAAAAAATGACACTTTAGTACAGCTAAATATTCACATAAATATCACATGGATGTGAGAGATTCGGGGCCAGAATTTCCCTTTTCCCTTGACGCACTTGCTCTCAAGATTGGGGCATCCACTGATAAATAGGTATTCAAGTGTGGGAGGGAGGCCTTCCTTTGGCAACTCTCTCAGTTTGGGGCAATCAGTAATCTCTAATGTTGTAAGAGAGTTGAGGTTTTTGTGGAGATGGAGGCACTTTGAAGAAGAAGAAGATGATGATGAAGATATGCTTTCCAGCTTTGAAATGTCACTGATACTAAGAGTCTGGAGAGTAGCAGGAAGCAACATACCTGTTATGCTCGTGTCTCCTCCTATATATAATGATTCAAGGGAGGTGAGTGGCTCTAACATTTGTTGCTTTATTGCACACGGACAACCCCTGATTTCGAGACGAGTTAGATTAGGAGGCAGACCCCCTTCTTCTGGAAATGATTTCAAACCATGAACAATCAGATGTTTCAGTGATGTCAGATTCTGCATATTCTTTGGCCCACTCTTTAGATTCCTGCATCCAACGATCCCTAAGAACCTGAGGTTGGGAAGGGGCAGTCCATTTTCAGGGAATAACTCCAAACCAACACAATTCCTCACCGTCAAATGAGTGAGATTTGTGAGCTGATGCAACCTATCTGGCAACCTTTTCAGATTTGGACAATCATAAATACCAATATCTTCCACCGCTGTAGACGCCATGTTGTGATTCTCGTCAAATAATATGATGCTCTCCTCCGCAACTGACTCTAACTGCATGCAATTCAAAAGGACAAGTTTTTTTACCGCAACAAGTAACTTCATTCCATCTGACGTCAGAGATGGACACTAATTAATACTCAGATCTTCAATTTCAACAACAATATTACTGCCCTCTTCCTCGTAAGAATTAGATATTGACACCAAATTCTTACAGTCTCTAATTACCAGGCATCCCACTTTATTGCCAACTCTTTTACCTTTAATTTTCAAGTGTTGGAGAGAATCACAACTTATTATCTCTAAGTGGTCAACGAAACAATTCACTTCGCCACCCAACATTACCCCATTCACCACACACTCCACCAACTGATCCGCACAATTTTGAAGCACTATCAGCTTTAGCCTCCGTGACGATTTGAACTCATCATTCCTATACTCTTCCCATTGCTTTGACCTAATTTTGGACAAGACTACATCTGGGAGAGAATCACTTCTCGTTATCCTTAAGCTGTTAATCAAAAAACACTCTTCACATCCCAATATTATGTCATTGACCACACACTCCATCAACTGATCCCCACAATTTGAAAGCTCTATATGCTTGAGCCTCCATGGAGACTTAACCTCAACATTCCTCTCCTCCTGCTGCTGCTGATTGACCTGGGCCCAACAAATTCTTGGACAGTTTGCGACAATCATCCTTTCAAGAGATGTCATCTTCTTTATTGCCCGTGTTATAAAAAAAGATACAAGATCAGGACAAAACATTACCTCCAAACTTCTCAGACAAGTCATGTCATCTATAATCCCAGGCTCACTCTGCCATAAAGACAACAAGTGATCACAGTTACTGATCTTTAGATCTTCAAGTCCCACCAACAACTGTCCAACACTGTCATGTAGACAAGAAAGCCCTGACATTGCCTTTATACTTAAGATCTTGAGGGAGTTCATGTCACTCATGCATCTGAGAACGGACTCGTTGCATTCTTCTAACTCCAATTTACAAAGAGACGGGAGGCTGACCAAACATTCTCCTACAAGAACCGGACATTTTACTATCACAAGCTCGAGCAGATTAGGGAGCTTACATCCACATTCTCTAACAGCTGCAACATTGCCACACAAACACCACTTCTCCAATCCTTGCATATCCCGCAACGTGAGAGTCTCTAATGACTGAAAACCACCACTTTCACTGCCATAAAATTCATCACCCAAACTTTTTATTTCCTTCATCCCCTTTATGATCAAGTGCTTCAACACTGGTAATCTCCCAAGGCATGGTAATGATGTGCTCTTCCAACAATCACTAAGTTCAATCTTCACCACATTACTCATCAAAACTTGATCTCCCAACCACGATGGGAATTTCAATCCACAATAGAACTCAATCACAAGTGCTTCCAGATTTCTATGGGGTTGCAACAACTCAAGCACTTTGGTTGCAACACTTTCATTTGTTATGGGATCATCCAAGTTTCTGTTCCACCTCATCACCAGCTGCTTGATGCCTTCCTTTCCTATCAAGTCAGCATCTCTTGCATCTTCAAACTTCTCCACGTTCTGCAGTCCCTCAAGAAAAAGCTCTCCTTTAAGTTTTGAAAGGTTTTTCAACTCTCTTATGTTCAGTCCACCTTCTCTTGCCAATCCCACAATGAATTTTCCCAAACTTTGCAGCTCTGTCAAATTACCAATTCCAGCGGGTATTTCTTTCAACCTGTCCGTTCCACGGATATCAAGATGACACAAGTTGGGCAGATTTCCGATGCTTGAAGGCAACTTCATGAGCTCATGGCATCTTGTTAACAGTAGTGTTTGCAAGTTCAAGAGGGAACAAACAAAATCCGGTAACAATTTGATAAGAGTTGCGGATAAATTAAGGTACCTTAAATGCTTTAGACCATTAACACACCCCGGTACCTCCTCTATCTGGTAACGACTTAAACAAATTGCTCTCAGGTTTCTTAGTTTCGACAATAACCTATCCAAAAGAACCACAGATATATGATTACCTCCATATGCTTTTTGATTAGGTAATGCCAATAATGTCCGCAAACTTTTCCCTCCCTCAAAAACTTCAAATCTTCTAGAAACCTCATAACGTCGCGAGATGAAGGACGAATGACGTGTTTTTAGAGTTGGAAGGTGCTCGCGTGCGTCTACACTATCATCCAAATGGAAGCATATTTCTCCCGTAACCGCTTGAGCTACATCATGAATAAGATCGTGCATCACAAATCTTGCACAATCTTTGCTTGATAGTTGGAAAAATGACCTTGACAGTAAGGCGTTGAAATATTGGACTCCCACATCTTCCAAACGCTTGCTCTTTTTTGGTTGTGATAGAAAGCCTTCTGCCATCCATAAAAGCACCAGTTCATCCATGTCGAATTCGTAGTCTTTTGGAAATAAGGCGCAGTAAACAAAACATTGTTTCAGTTTTGAAGGGAGGTGATGATAGCTCAATTTCAGAGCTGGAAGTATATCACTTGTCTCCTCTGAAAGATGCCAAATCTCGCTTTCTAGTATGTCTACCCATTCATCACGCATCAACTTAGTCCTCAATAAACCGCCAAGTGTCTTTGCGGCCAAAGGCAAGCCTTTACATTTGCCAACGATCTTCTCCCCAATATCTTTCAGATCCGGATGCCCATCAAAATTGTTCGCTCCCAAGGCATGCTGGGCAAATAAAGAAAGGCAATCTTCATATGTTAGCTCTTCCAGAGGATAAGCTGGAGTAGTCCCAGTCAGTCGTGCAACTTCCCCATTTCGAGCTGTGACAATGATCTTGCTTCCAGGAGCTCCTCTTCTAAAAGGCTTATAAAGAACGGTCCAATCTTCATATTTCTCGTTCCAAACGTCATCCAAGACAATAAGGAATTTCTTGTCAGACAACATTGTCTCCAAGGCGACTTGAAGTTGATCAAGAGTCTTGTCATTGCGAGTCTTTCCCCCAACAGATTGTAAAATAGTCTTTGTTATGGTGAGAATGTCAAAAGTGTCTGAAACACAAGCCCATGCCCTGTGATGAAAACAAAGCTTGACATTGTCGTCATTGTAGAGTTGCTGAGCCAGAGTGGTCTTGCCCAACCCTCCCATGCCTAGGATCGGAATGACAGAGACAACATCAGCTCCATCAGCCAGCAACATCCCAAGAAGAGCCTTCTTGTCTTTATCCCTCCCAAAGAAGTGAGTGTCAGGCAGAGAAGTAGTTGGTGCTCTTGCTGTATTGTCAGGCCTTCCTCTCCCAACTCCAACAGCCTTATCCCCCAAATCAAGACTTGACTTGTGAGTAGAAATTGTTTCCATTCTACTAGTGATGTCCTTCAGCTTGGATCCCATTCCAATAATGAACTTGAGACGGCTACTTCCAAAAGAAGGTAGGAATTTTGTTACCTTGCGACCACTTGGGGTAGCCTCCTTGAGTTTGAGGCGCAAAGCTTCGGTTGCAAATTCGTCCAGAACGTCCTCGACGTCATAGACAAGATCTCTGAGCTCACTGAGCCAGATCTGCACCAGCCGGCTCTTGCTCTCCTTGTCTTGGGCATCTTCAAGAACAGCATGGATCTTGGGGAGCATGACCTCCCACTTATGGAGCTGAGACTGGACCTCCGTGTTGCTAACGAACTGGCGCAGGTCAGGAGAAGCCAGCAAGTCAAAGAGCTTCTCAAAGGAAGCACTGAGTAAAGCTCCAGCAGCAGCAGTTGCAAGCTCCATTGCAAGACTATTCTCTCTCCCTCTCTGTGTGTCTCTCTCTAGATATGTTCTGTAATGAAGAATGAGTGAATGAAAATGCATTGAACAGAATTAAACACTAGCGTGGTTATTGGGATGGTCGGTCCCATACTCCCATGTGAGGAATCAAACAGTTTCTTAAAGGAAGAAGCACTCGGTACAGTAATGCTCCTCAACAGCCCCACCACATGCAAAATTATTGGTATGCTAGGTCCCAAATGAGGAAGATTATTGTAGGAACAAAAAAAATTTAATTCTCTTTTGGAGAAACTGTGTATAATTACACTAAGCTTCATACTTGTTTCTGTTATTAACATGGGTGACATTTTTATCATTTTCAAAATATTTAAAGTAAAAGGTAAGTAACATAAAACTATTAGGGTAATATAGGTTGGGCATTTTTTTAGATGAGTAGGAGATATGAATTAGAATGATTTTTAAAGAGAAGCTTGAAATAAACACATTAGAGAGAGAGAGAGTCGAGGCCTTTTTCCGAATAACATACTTGCGATCGATCGCGTATAGCAAACTTAAAAAATAGACAAAAAGACATGGGAAAAAGGAAAAGAAGATCAAAACCAAAACAGTATAAAACCAATAATTCGGTGGGATGTGCAGGAATACAAATTGTAATTTAATATTTAGAAACATTAAAACATATGCACATGCATGGAAAAGGCCAGCTTTCGACAAAAATCAAGAAACAACATGCTGTAATAAAATACCAATTTTGGGCAGCATGCTTCAAAACGAAGCAATAAACAAATGTTAAGAAACAAAAAAAAATCATCAAGTCTTGAATTGTATTAATTAATATCGAGGAAAATGACATTTTTGTGCGTCTAAATATACACTTTTAACACTTTCATACCTTATTTTTTTTCTCTTCTTTTTAATATCATGAATTATATTTTGGAATAACTTACCCTTAAAATTTCAAAAATACCAAAATTACTCATGAATTGAACTAAAATTAAATCTGGTTTAATGGAGAGAACCGGCCCAATTTTTAAAGAGTGTAAAAAGACAAAATTACCCTCAACTATTCATCAAATTTTCAATTCAATGCCACCCTTTCAATTCCAATCCACCCAACGGCTCTCCTCCTCTGGTGTCGCTATGTTCTCGATCGGTTGCCTCCCGCCGACTTCTCGGTCCGAGACAACTCCGACGCTAGGTACCCGACCGTCCCCACCACGCGCGTCATGCCCGGGTTTGATCCCTGCTCGTGGAGTTTCGCGAGCCCGAAGTCCCCGAGCCGGTCGGAGTGTCCCCTCCGAACTCATCAATGGCGGCAACAATCAAACCATGTTAATGGGTTCTCTTTTTTCCCTCTAACTCATCTCCAGAAACTCAATCTCGTCACAGATTCACAGTCATGAACCCAATCGAGCTCTCATGGCTCCTCCTTATTCTTCTCCACCTCTCTCGCTCTGCAATTTCGAAACCCACGTGCCCAATCGACTTCAGCTACGTTCTCCGAATCTCATGAAAGTCCTCCTACTGCCAGAACTATGAACCGTCTTCGAGCTCCGGCGGCTCCGCCGCAACACCACCGTGTTGCCAATCGCTCCTCTCCGTGTTAGGGATCGAACTCGCACAACACCTCCGAGAGACCTCCAATTTCCAGCTCCCCGACGAACCCACCTCCAATTCTTGCCTCTGAGACTTCCAGACCCGCCTCGATTCTCTCTCCCTTCACCACGTGTTGTGGGGTCAAAAGGTCTCGTTTCGAGACCGTTTAACCTCACAATTCGGTGCATTTGTGTCCGATAGTGGCCAAGTCAGGCCCGAGAAGACTTGTTTTATGCTTTTTGGTGTTTTGAGGTGTATACGCAGGAACGGGGGAAAAAGGGTCAAAAACGAGGCACCGAGAAAAAAGTCAAAGGGAGTTGACCAAAGGGCCGGGCAGAGGCCTTTAGCCACGATCGTGCCTCCATTGGTCACGATCGTGCCTCCCCTTGAAGATTAAATGGTGGATTTATTCCAACTTACAGTGGGCTCCCTCGATCTTAGTCACGACGGAGCCACGATCGTGACCCCATGAGGCACGATCGCCCCTTGAAGAGCCACGATCGTGGCTTTAAGAGGCAAAGGATCGAGGCGATTCGAAAATATCTTACCTGCCACGATCGTGCCCTCCGAAGCCACGATCGTGCCATTTCAAGCCCACGATCGTGGCCCAGACTGAGGCTCGATCGTGCCTTGCTAATCACGATCGTGACTGCCCGCAAATTCATAAAAGTATAAAAGGGTTGTAGCCACATTTTTGTAAAGGAGGAAGAAAAGTAGAGAGAGAAACAAGACCAAGGAGCTTTTCAGCATTTCTTCAAGCGTTCTTGAGCGTTCTTCGTGGTTTCTCAAGCGTTCTTCATCTTCCTCGACACCGACGACATCGCGAGTTCTACCGTTCTTCATCACACATCGAAGAAGCACCTTGCTCGGGAATCCAAGAGCATTTTCTATCCATTTACTTTATGTTCTTCATGTTCATCATGTATACTTGTGTTTCCACCATGTTGTTGCTAAGCTTGAGCACCATGGTTGAGGGCTAAATCCCTTAGCCATGGGTGCTAGCCAATATGAAATGTGAATATTAAGTTTGTGAGATTCGATTTATTGAATGATGAATATATTGTGTGGATTGTTGTTTAAATGCATGTGTTGTTTAAGTGACGTTTTGCAATGTGTGTTTGAGGTGTTCTATCTGATACCGAAAGGGAAGGAATAGAACCCGGACCTAGCAACCACCGAGAGTTGTAGGCTCAAGACCGTGTCTTGGCACCTTCTCGTAACCCTTAGCCTCCTATTGTCGATTGTATGCGATCTCGGGTTTTCTCAATACCGAAAGGGCACGGGAAAACTCGAGATTAGGCTAACCTCATTACCGAAAGGCGAGGTCGGCACTTAAGACATAGGCTCAATAGAACTTTCATTCATTAGATTGTATGCTCTCGAACTTGTTCACTTGATGATTGTCTAGCACCCTAGGCGTTTTAATCCATTCGTTATCATTATCGCATTCTGTTATCTGTGTCATAATTTCTACACGTTTATTAACTAATCGTAAACCTCATATTAATCCCTGTGGACCGACTCGGTATCTTACCAGATCATATAAATATTATTACTTGCGACCCGTGTGCACTTGCACGAGGAAACCATTGTGCGACGTTATCACGTCACATTTTGACCCAACACCACGACCTCGCCGTTTTCGTGCTTTGACTGGCCCAATTCGTGGTCTCTTCGAGCTCCTACGCTGGAGTGGAGAATCTCAAGGACTGGGTCGCCGAGCTCGAACCCTTCATTGTGCTTGACTCCTCATGCCAGCGGGAGGCGATTGGTCGAGAACAGAGTGGCGGCGGTGGAAGCAGTTTTGTGGATTGGAATTGAAAGGCTGGCATTGAATTGAAAATTTGATGAATAGTTGAGGTTAATTTCGTCTTTTTTACACTCTTTAAAAATTGGGTCGGTTATCTCCATTATACCAGATTTAATTTTGGTTCAATTCAGGAGTAATTTCGGTATTTTGAAATTCGAAGAATAAGTTGTTCCAAAATGAAATTTATGGTACTAAAAAAAAGAAAGAAAAATGTAGGATCTGAAAGTGTTAAAAAAATATATTTAAATGCACAAAAGTGTCATTATCTCCTAATATAATATACATACAACTAATCTCGAAAGACAAATTCATTCATCAAATACTACGACCTAGTGGTTAAAAGCCTTATTAAAATTCTCTCTCTAAATTCTGGTCTAAAGTACTCAATAATTTATCTACGCTTATAAATATTGTTGCCAAATAGTAGATGCAATATTCGTCTTTTCTCTATCAGTTCCGTCATATAAACTTATCAGGAGCAAAACCATCAGCCTACTTATGAGCAATGCAAAATGATGAATACTATTTTTAAAACATGCCGTAATTGGTTGGGACTTCAAAGGAATTGGTAAAACTGACCCGCCCGCAAAACCACTCGGCCGTCAACCGCACATAACCTACTTGTGGGTTCACATGTAGATATATATGCAAGATCCCACAACCCGCAACAAAATGGGCGGTTCACGGGTTCATCAAGTAAAAACCGCTTTCAACCGGCCCGCCCGCAAATTGAACTCAAAGCCCATATAAAAGCTCAACTCAATCATAATTCCTGAAGACATGTGTAAATTTTGTCTTCTGATTTTAAAGTTGAAGACAACATTTTGTTATTAAAGAAAATGATCAATTGTTTGAAGTTAAAGAATTCATCCGATTGTTTTCAATATTTTATTTGTGATTGTTTGTTTTGATTTCATAAGCCTAATAGCTCTGCTAAATATTACGTATAAAATATTTTATATTGTATTTGAGGAAAAAATCACTTAAAATATTATAATTTGGACTAATTTTGAGTTTTTAAATTCGGCACAAATCTTGCATTTGTGCGGGTCTAAACCCGAACCACCCACAGACTCACGGGGGTTAACTCTTCTTGAACCCGCACCATTTTTGGTGGTTGGCGGTTCTTCTCTTTTTTGGCCCGCACCCTTGCAGTTGGGTGTAAAATTACTCATTTCAACAGTTGAACCACCCATGAACACCAGAGTTGGGTGCAAATGTGCAATCATCTCTTATTTTTAGTTACTTTTTAAAATTCAAAATTTCAATTTATTTTAAAAGGAGTGCTAGGTAGATAATTCCTGAATCCCTACTTTTTGGGGGAGCACAAGTCAAGTTTATATCCATAATCTGGAACAAAGCAAGAACTGTGTGAGAGTGAGTGCGTCTTTGAGTTTTGATCAGAGCAAAAATGGCCGGGCCTCAGTGCTGCGCTAATCCACCAGCTCTGAACCCTAACTCTGGAGCTGGTCACGTCGAGGAGCTCGGTGGCCTCAAATCCTACATCTCCGGCTCTGTCCACTCCAAGCTTGCCATCATCCTCATTTCTGATGTTTATGGTATCGTGAGAACCGTTCTTCGAGCTGTGTTTTTCACTGATTTTTGATCTGATCGTTTTTGGGTTCCGAAATAATGTCTTGATTCGTGATGGGTTTTGACGAAATTTGTATTCTTGGGATTTTATTGTTTTTTTTGTGTGTTTTGATTTGGGTTCTGTGGTCTGATCTTGCAGGATACGAAGCTCCTAACTTGAGGTATTGCTGATTCAATATTCTAGTTTTTTTGCTCTTTCTGATTTTAGATTTGAGGGTTGCTAATTGTTCAAGTTTTGACCTGTTGTGTGTGATTGAATTGGTTTAAGTTTCGAAAGATTTTGGTTTTAGGTTGGTTCAGACTCTTGGTAGTTGCTGTTTTTGTGTAATTCTGAGCTTGTGTGATTGGATACGTAGATGATTTCCTTGTTTTGATGCTAGAAGATGATGAATATGTGTGCCAAAGATAAATAGAAAATATGATTCCACAACACAAGTGTGTCGATGACCCAATTTGGTTTAGGTGTGTCACAATTTTTCAGAATCTGTCATGTCTTGTGGCTTTGTCAATTGGCAGTGCAGTGTTTCCAATTGATATAGAAAACTTGGATGTTGTTACCTAGGCCAAGTTGATTGGCATCTTGTATATTTCTGTTAATACAAAATTGGAACTTGTAAATGCCGGGCTTTGGCAATTTTGAAAGTTTTGTGCATGCATTATGGTTTCAAAACCTTGCATCAGTGCATGAAGTCAGGAAATATATTCTAAAAGTTTTTGAACGTTGAGCAAAAGTTATGTTTGAGTTCCTTATCGAAGAGTTTTTATTTGGTTAGATACACCTGTTATAGTATTATGCTGTGATTTGCTCATCTTTATTCCTGTTACTATTTGAATGATTTTCATTTAGATTTATCATTTATGTGCTTGTGGAACTAATAAAGCAACATTTTCTACTCTTGAAGGAAACTTGCAGACAAGGTTGCAGCTGCTGGTTTCTATGCAGTCGTTCCTGACTTCATACATGGGGATCCTTTCATACGTGACAAACCTGAGAGACCTATACAAGTTTGGTTAAAAGATCATGGAATGGTAGGTCGTGGTTTCCTAACTACTTTCTTGGCCTTGGAGAATAAATATTATTCCTCATAAAGGAGGCATACCACAAATAGCATATTTACCACTTTGGTTTATTTGAAATACAATCTTCTGGGGCATTTGTTTATGAGATTAACATGTCAGGCATGCTGAAAGTAATTAGCCGTCCCATATTGTTGCTATCTTAGACATTGATGACCAGGCCACACTCTATCTTTTAAATCACTGCCAAAAACACATGTTCCAACTTCACAAATTTCCATGAAATTAATGCACTTTAATATTTATTATAGGATAAGGGATTTGAAGAGGCAAAACCCATAATTGAAGCTCTGAAAAGTAATGGTGTCACTGCCGTTGGTGCTGCAGGCTTCTGTTGGGGAGGTAAGCTGTGTATTTTCTATTTTCTCGTTTGACTCCATTGTCACAAACATTGTACTATACATTTTTATGGTGCAACTCTTATATTGGTTTTACATCTGTTGCATCTAAACTAATCCAGTGAACATAACATTGTAATTTTCTCAGGTAAAGTTGTGGTTGAATTAGCGAAGACCAACCTTATCCAAGCTGCTGTTATGCTGCATCCTTCATTTGTCTCCGTGGAGGATATTAAGGGTATCACTATTTTGAAATATTTCAATACCATGGTCAAGTTTAATTAGCATGTTGACTGTCCTTTTCTATATATACCATGTTTGAGCTGGAACTTCCTATAAACTTCTATAATGTTTTACACGAGTTTGCTTTATGTTTTTTTATTTTTAATTATTATTTTTACCGTTATCCTGCCTGTTTATTGATCGGAATACTCGCGGAAAAGTTGTTTGTCTTTTGTGCAAGCGCGCTAAAAATGCCTGTTTTGGAACGTTAAGTACACACTTTTCCCTATATCCAAATGTACATACCACATTCTCATCAGTTTTACATATTTGGAGCCTGTAACTAAACTCGTATAATGTTTTATGCGAGTTTGCTTTATGTTTTTATTTTTAATTATTATTTTTCCTATTATCCTGCCTGTTTATATATCGGAATACTTGCGGAAAAGTTGTTTCTGTCTTTTGTGTGTGCGCGCTGAAAATGTCTGTTTAAGAACGTTAAGCACGCACTTTTCCCTATATCCAAATGTAAATACCACATTCTCATCAGTTTTACATATTTGAAGCCTGCAACTAAAATATGATACTGCATATATTAATTGTTGGACTTGGAGCTGCTTAATTTCCAGTGATTTTCGTGACAATTAGTTTTTCAGGCCTTTCACAAAAGTTACCTATCTATTTGTGTATTTTTGTTTGATATTTCTATTAGTCAGTTGTTAATCTATAGCCAATTTGATTTTCAGGAGTTAAGGTTCCCATTGCAACACTGGGAGCTGAGTTTGACCATCTCTCTCCACCAGAGCTCTTGAAAGAGTTTGAGGAAGTTTTAAATTCTAAATCTGAGGTACGAACTTTGAAGACCCCTGTTTTATTTATTTGTTCACCGATAACTTCTTTTTGTAAGTCGTCCTAACTGGTGATAATCGTTTTAGTAGTTTATGTCGGGGTGAAGCTCTATGTGAGTAAGAAATACACAAGCAGGATATTGCTTTTAAACTGCTCATCTTTTATTCACATTTTATACAAAAGAAGTTCAACGGTCTTCTGAGATTTTTCATACGATTGATTTAAGTTTCTGGAACCGATAGAGGACATTGGTTTTTTGTTGACTGAAAACTAGGCCTTCTCCGAGCTGCCTCCGAACACTGTATAACATGAAAATCGCCATGGACATTATCTTCCTTGAAACAAACAGATCATTGGACATTATTTTGCTGGTACATAGACGCTAATCCAATATCCAATTGAGTTATTATTCTCCACAACATCACATGACCGTGGATTACATATCTCGGTTCAAGCTCCTTGAGACCAGTCTATGAACTGCAAGTTCCTTGCTTTGTTCTTTGATATTTATATTTCAGTCTGAAAATCACTGGCCTTTGGTTTGACAACAGGTCGAAAGCTTAGTAAAGATATACCCGAAAGTTGCACACGGGTGGGCTGTAAGGTACGAAGTTGACGATGAAGTTGCGGTCAAGTGTGCTGATGAGGCTCATCAGGAGATGCTCAAGTGGTTTGCTAAGTTTCTCAAGTAAGAACTGAAAATAGCATGAACTCTCTGTTAGGACCTTGTTTCTGCTAGTTGTTCAGTTACTATATTATCTCAGGAAAAAGTCATGGAAACTTATTTGTTTCTTATGTTTTAAGACAAGTACATGAACTTATTAGTCCTTTTCATAAGGACGAGATGCTACATTTTTCACTATATGTACTCATGACTTTGCTGTTTTACATATGTTATCCTAGAAGGCTATTCAAGTGAAAATCACTTTTTACAGACCAAATTAACAATGTGTAAGTTGAATTTTTAAAAGAAAATATTCATATTAAAGCATATAATTAATGAGATAGATTTAATTTAATCAAACAAGTTCTCAAAATTATTTATTTTTCACCAAATTGCAATTTAATCTTTTTTTATTATGTTAATTTAACGGGTTTAGTTTTTACTATAAGAATGATGAGTGTCACCTGAATATTTTCCTGATATCCCATATAAATTAGGAATGGCGGCGGATGGGTAAATTGTCCTAACTCGATCCTCGAACCCATCTCAAATTTGATTATTTTAAATTTCTCCGATTCTACCCTAATCGTGTATGAGAAATACATTTTCCTTAAATTTGACCTAAATATATTTAAAATTAATTTTTTCCAAATTAATATGTCAAACATTTTTAATACTCTGTGGTATGGGTGGAGTGGGTATTATTACCCTAGCCCGACCCGAATCAAATACATATATTTTTGAAGAAATTTTGAGCAAATTGGGTCGCAGACATTTGCGAAATATACATTAGTTTGGTTATAACTTACAAGTTAATTCAAGCACTCTTCTTCTTGTTTTAGAAAAAGATTGTTGGTCAAGTTGCCCATTGTTTATCATTTGAATTGAAAAAGGTGGTTGGATATTCCTATTTCAACCTTTTGGATTAATGTGTTATGGATCAACTGATGTGCAATATAATGATTGAATTGCTTGATATGTACATGTATCAAGAACTTATAAATTATAGTTTTAAATTTGGATATTGTTTTACAAAGAAAGTCTTTGTCCTCAGTTAGGTAAAAAAGTAAATAGGTTCATAACTGTGTTTTTAATTAGTTTGAATAGATTTTGAAGTTGCTACTTTTGTCAATTAAAATGAAATATTAATTTATCATGAATGATTTTGTTACTAAAAATATCACTGATAGTTTTCGGGAACACCTTGACTGTTTTATCCACATACTTGAAGTTGTGAGTTTGAACATCGTTACAAAGAATATAAGAATTTTATACGTGAACAGACAAATAATGTAATTTTTTAAAAATGTATGATTAATTCATATTGGTAGTTTGGTAGATTATTATGTATGTTATAAAAATAAAAATAAAAAGAGAGTATGAGACAACATGAAGACGAAGAAGAAAACAAAGTCAATTAAAGGATACCACCACGTCGTATGAATCTTTCACCGTCGACGAGTTGCGCAATCAAAAAAGAAAACGTCGCTAACGAAATCTAATTCTCCATGACAAGTAAACTAGTGGTGAAGATTGATCATCAATTTCATTGATAGGATATTGTGCTTCAATATCGTTTATTTGAGTGTTCGTTCATCGTTGGACTTGATGCCCACATATCGTCGTTGGAGCGAGAGACATGAACTCGACCTCCCCAACCCTACTGATCACATTGATCAATAAGTCATCGACCACACCTCGTTGTCATAAGGAGTTTTATTATTAATGATCATAATTATAATTAAATTTATTTGAAATGTCTAGTATCATATTTTATTTGTTACCCCTAATAACCTTATTGTATGATATTTCATTAAAGCAAAAACATGTACTACTATAATGTTGTCTTGACTATTAGATTTGATAAATGTGATATATGAAAATATTTATGATCATAAGATTTAAGGTACATGGTTTGACCAACTTGAGCTTGGTCTAGTGTTTGATACTGTTCGTTTTTTAGTTTTAGATTAAGGTTGAGGTTCGACAAGATATTTGAGTGATGAATTTAAAGAAAAATATATATTGGGGTTGTAGTTAATCTCAACCCTTCAAACGGGAGTGATTTAGAGAGCATAATTTTATCAAAGGAATATTAACAAAAATATTTTCACTATACAAAAGTAAATAAAAATGTTATTAATCATTATGAGTTTTTTTTATTGTAAAAAAGTAATTTCACTATGACTGGATTACCATTTTCATATAATCATGTGACTAAAAAATACTAATAATTAGGAGGATTGATTTATTTTTCGTAAAATTGTTACTAAGACTAGCGTTCTAAAATTGTTAGGTGCTGGTTAGGCAAAAAGTGCTCATGATTAAAAATAAATCAGGCTGAAGGATTAAACAAAAATTACATTGGATTAGTCAATAATTAATCGGAGATTAATCGAGAAAGTAGAAAATTTTTAGAATAATGACTAAGACTACCAGGTTTGAGGATAGAAGTCGAAATTAATCATGTAAACTAAAAAATATCAAAATAATAATTAATTTTAAATGAAGGATGTAAAAATATGATGTGACCTATTCTTCATTTCGTCAGACCATATCGAAACTTAAATTTATTGTCGAGTTAAAATTTAAGACAGAGAAGCACATCACCTCATTTTTCAAGCTGTTAGGGCCAACTCTCACCTTTACAACCGGCACACCCATTGCATCATTGATGACACCCAATACATTCTCAAGAAAACTTTCTTGAGTACCCTCTAAGTTCAGTAGCAATAGTAGTAATAAAACGTTAAACCAACAATATCACATATCGGAGAAAAGACGACCCGACCCATTTATCATCATGCAGAGTAACGACCTCCATCTGGACTGGATAGTGAAACCCCGTAATCCCACTATAGAACGTTTTAAACATGATTCCTAGATAACCTCGTAGACAAATTGACTCGAACCCAGTGGCGGATCCAGAAAATTTGTCGGGGGGGGGGGGGGGGGGGGGGCAAAAATTTACATTAAAATTTTAATTAATTAATTAATAAATAAATAATATATGTAATAAAAAATAATAATTTTATTAATAATATAATTACTAAATGCGTATAACAAATTTAATTCGAGCTTGATTATTTATTTTTTTTAGTTGAGTTTGAATTTAACTTTCATATATATATATATAAATACAAAATAAGTCGGTTCGCGAGCCTTTCAAACTCGAATAATTTGGTCTTGAGTTTGATTTGTTTATCAAACGATCCACTATTGTACTTAATATTTACATAAATTTGTTTAGAAAATTATACACTAAACAAAAAGTTTAATGAAAAATGAAAAAACACAAGAAGTTGAAATATGCTCCATAACACATCTATTAAAAAGAATTTCAATTCCAAGGTTTGGACTTTGGACCTCATTAACAAAATACTACTCCTTAACCACTAAGCCAAACAACTTTTATTGTCAAGTTGCACAGATTTTCTATACCTATCAGAATTTAAGGGGGGGCATATCCAATTTTCGGAAAAATTTTATATGATTTTCGGCCCCCCCCCCCCCCTGGATCCGCCACTGCTCGAACCATATGTCATTATACAACGCCACGAACCCCCATCTATGAATCGATGGAAAAACCTCGTGATCTCACTGCATAACACATTAAACAAGTTTCCTCGATCAACCCTACAATCAATATCCTTACTCCAACAATGACGATCACGTCTCTTGAGAAATCACGAATCTTTAATAATCAAAGTACTCCAATATCTTTGTACTTATCGGGATTATTCCATTGACGCCAAATAATCTTCGATCCCTCTCAGTACCGAGCCATTAAGTAGGGATTGTAATTGCTGAAAATAAGGAAGTGGTAAATTAGGTTCGGTGGAAGGGCAAAACCGTAATTGGTCGATTGAAAAAAAATCATTATCCGTGTTTATCACTGTTTCTCAGTGAATAAAAAGTCTTTGGCAGTCCCATCACTGTAGCTGTAAATTACCTTTATCAATTTAATTATTAATTTTGATTTTGGTCTCTTCTTGTTCTCTCCTCTCCTCTCTCTCTCTCTCCACCCAGAAGAAGCTTTCAACTCCATAAACAACCTCTCTCTTCATCATCATGTCTCCCACACACTATTGTTAGCGAGATCCAAAACCCATTTCTCTTCACAACCCATTTCTCTTCAAATCATCCATTTCTATTCCGTTTGAGCTCCAATCAAACAAGGACAATCCCAAATCGTCTCTTGTTTTGCTCTCAAATTTGTATCTTGGCATTAGAGATCATCGCCTTCTCAGATCCTCCAAAGCTTTTGGTTTTGTCGTCTACAGCTTAAAACAGCTCAGACCCTTTTACTAAGCTCTCTCTCTGAGCTCTTTAGCTGCCATTTTCGTTTTTGTGATATCCGCCCAAAATCGTAGCTCTTCTCCTACGCGCAAGTTCTTGTCTTTTTTTCACTTTAGCTGCGAATTGGTTTCTGGGTTCTCTTCTTGGATTTGCAACTTTGGATTTGAGATTAGGGTTTTTTTCTTGCTGGGGTTTGTTTTGATCTCTAGTGCCACTTTTATCTTGTTTGGCCGATTTGGGGATTTGGGGTCGGCGTTTTAGTTAAATCTTGGGTTTTTTGCTGATCTGGGTGTTGATCCGATTTTTTTAGTTCCAGTGCTGCTTCTTTGATCAATTTTGGTGTCAATTTTGCATCTTGGTTTTTGTAGTTTATTTGGTATTTGAGATTTACAATCTTAGCTATAGTACCAGGTCAAACTCAGTCTCGATCGCTTCTGGTTTATCCTTTGTTGGATGCTCTTACCGATTTGCTTGGTTGAAGTTGTAATTATTTTGATGCTTTGTTGCTAAGATGCAAGCTGATCAGCGTAGAAAGGTATATTTACTCTCTTACATTATGTATTCAGTGGTAGATTGTATTGGTGCCTGTATTGTATGCATAGTTTTTTTTATTAGCAGATGTTACTTGGATAATGGTCAAGTTGTTAGTAAGAGCTAAACAGATGTGTTTGTTATTATAACTTCTTGTAACTCAGATCTAGTGGAAGTTAACTTTTCATTGACTTGTTCTAACCCGCCTGCAATATTGTTAATTAAGTGGTGTATTGTGATACTTTAGTTTATTTTGGTCCATATGAACTTGGGATATTTTATTATGTTGTGGGTATACTTTCTGTTTCTGGAGGAGATGTATCCGCTTGTCATGTTCATGCCCATTTGTCTTTGCCATATGACCCTGTCTCTGTTGCAATCTCTAATGTATCGGAGATCCCCCACAGGAATACTATTTTTCATTTGAAAAGTTAGAAGTTGGGTATTTTTTTTTCTATCTTAGGCGGGTTGAGGAACTAAAATGGTTGTTTAGTTGATTTTTCGATCGGTAATTAACTTAGTTATATCGTAGAGCCTAGAGGTTTGGTTTGCCTATTTATGCATACTCTCTGAAGGTTACCCACCACAAGTTGTATGTTCTTTTCCCTTTTTCTTTCTTTTCATTGTACTAAGTTGTTTTGTTTCCAATGTTATGGCAATCAGTTAAATCTATTTTTCATAAGAATTTTTTTCTATGATCCTATATTTTCAGGACATTATATCTAAATAATGTCATTAAGATATAGCGTATATAGATAGTCAAATAATCAGGATTATTGTATCTATATTTGGGGGTGAGTAAAATCTGTGATCCTGAATGATGAGGGAGGTACAATTATTTGAATGAGACCTATATAACATGATGAACGCGATCAGACTGCAGAATAATTGCTTGATGTTTTTTTCTTCCTTTTCTAAGTGACCTATTACCCCAACACTTCTACTGCCTATACAATATGTGCTAATTGCAATGAATTCATGCATGTTTTAAAAATGCTAGCAGAACGCGTACACAGTATACTTGTGAATTAACTTTATCTTTGTTGTACATGCAATTATGATGTGCATCAATTCATGATTTTTTGCTCCAATTGAGGCTTTCATGTTGATAACATTTACATTTTATTTGGTTTGCAGTCATCAGCAGAGGTGGACTTCTTCACTGAGTACGGTGAAGGAAGCAGGTATAGAATAGAGGAAGTGATTGGTAAAGGAAGCTATGGCGTTGTTTGTTCTGCTTATGACTCACACACGGGAGAGAAGGTTGCTATAAAGAAAATCAATGATATATTTGAACACGTCTCTGATGCCACCCGCATCCTTCGTGAGATCAAACTTCTTAGACTTCTGCGCCATCCAGACATTGTTGAGATCAAGCACATCTTATTGCCTCCTTCCAGAAGAGAATTCAAAGACATATATGTTGTTTTTGAACTCATGGAATCTGATTTACATCAGGTTATCAAAGCTAATGATGATTTGACTCCAGAACATTACCAGTTCTTCCTTTATCAGCTTCTCCGAGGCCTTAAGTACATACACACAGGTTAGTCTTATAATTCGAGTGTAGGACCTTCCTCTCAGCCTAACTTGTTTGAACTTTTGATGGAGCATATGTAAAAAAATGTCTTTTGGCATTATTGTTTTTGGCTTGTTATGGTGATACCATTCTCTTGCCTTTTGATGTTGTTGCAGCAAATGTTTTCCACCGAGATTTGAAACCAAAAAATATCTTAGCCAATGCGGACTGCAAGCTCAAGATCTGCGACTTCGGTCTTGCAAGGGTAGCTTTTAATGATACTCCCACTGCTATATTTTGGACGGTGAGTTTTTTCTTAGTCATCGCGGACCTCTATTTTCTGTAACTTATCCATGAAGATTAAGTTGTACTCTCTTTGTTCAGAAATGTAGTGTCCTTTTTGATTTCTTGCAAAAGTTTAGGATTTGTAGATTAGTGCTGAACTTTCCTACCATGTCCTCATGCACTACTACTTGCCAAGTCACTTGTGTGGTAGGAGCTAAATCGTAATTTTCTTTCTTAAATGGACAGTGAACACTTATTTTGGACCCTCCATTAAATGGAAACAAGACACTCCACAAAGGAATCAAATGAGTTTTGGCCAATGTTGATTTATTTTCTTTATTCTGTATCAGGACTATGTTGCAACAAGATGGTACAGGGCTCCTGAACTGTGTGGATCATTTTTCTCAAAGGTGCGACAATTACACAACCTCTTATCATTTATTAGCTTGATGTTTATATAGTACCATACTAACATACCTCGTTCCTGCATTTCTGTTTGCAAAAAAATTATATTTTTTGAAAATTGAAACAATTATATGACCACTTTTGATTTCCTGGCTTGATGTTTGTATGGGACTGTGGCTCTTGTTTCTTCAATCCTGATTGAAAAATATGTTTATTAGCCGTTCTCTTTTCGCCCCCAAATTCGCAAAATATATTGTGCATTCTGATTTGCATAGGAATGTCAACCCATCTTGTGGGATTGAGATTTTGTTTACTAGTGCAATTTTCCTTTTTGTATATTTTGGCTTGAATTGTGCCATATTATTTGGGACGTATGTATAAATTATTATTGATGATTTTAATTCATCTTCTAATACAATGAGAGCATCCCTTTATGTATGAAGTAGACCTAGGAAACTAACTAATAATAGAAAGCAGCTAGGAAAAAGAAAGAGACTAAACTAGGAATAAGAGAGCATCAAATTGGGAAATCCTTCTAACAATTCAACTGTGGGAACTAGACATATATTTGCACCATTCTCTCTTGCTCAATTCTATTTCTTTGATTATAGTGATTTCAAGTATGATTTGGATGATGTGGAGACATACATACTGACATGAGTTTTACCTGATCATGTATCTGTCTTCGATATATTTGTTTTTTAAAATTTTCCAATAGTCTTGTCAACCCATGATAATGGTTTATTTATGAAGTATGACGGATCTGGTGCCTTACTTATACTCTTAAGCAACTGTTTTTTTCAGTATACGCCAGCAATCGACATATGGAGCATTGGGTGCATCTTTGCAGAACTTTTGACAGGAAAAGCTCTATTTCCTGGGAAAAATGTGGTGCATCAATTAGATCTGATGACAGATCTATTAGGGACACCATCTGCTGAAGCCATTGCCAGGGTCGGGTTCCTATGACAAAGCACTTACCTTAATGTGGTTGTGATTATTCTATATTCTCTACCTCTGGTCACTGAGCTCTTGATCTTCTATGAACAGGTGCGCAATGAGAAGGCTAGGAGATACTTAAGCAGCATGCGGAAGAAGAAGCCCATTCCATTGACTCAGAAGTTTCCACATGCAGATCCCCTTGCACTTCGTTTACTAGAAAGAATGCTTGCATTTGAACCCAAAGACCGACCTACAGCCGAAGAGGTAAAAACATTTGTGAATTGTGTCTCACTACTTCAACTATATTTGTGCTTCTACTAAGAGTTTGTATCATGTCATATGCTGTGTCAGGCTCTTGCAGACCCATATTTTAAGGGCTTGGCTAAGGTTGAAAGAGAGCCTTCTGCTCAACCAGTTACTAAGATGGAGTTTGAATTTGAGAGACGGAGGATAACGAAGGAGGATGTGCGAGAGCTGATATACCGCGAGACTCTGGAGTACCACCCTAAAATGCTGAAGGAGTTCTTAGAGGGATCAGAGCCAACAAATTTCATGTACCCGAGGTATTTTTATTTAGAGCTTGAGCTGTCCGTTGTGATGTCTTCCATATTCTTGACTTTAGTAGCACATACTATTCTATTTTCTTGTTCGTTTCCCATGCTGTTGACAAGGTAGGAAATCTTCATTTCTCGTTCACCTTTCCATGAAAAAAACTCGTGTAAGCATATACTTTTCAAAGCTTACCTCAAATAATTGTTTGAGAGATGTGCAACAGTTGTCTAATATTTACTTCATTCTCTCTTCGAAGTTTGAAGTGGACTATCAGTTCATATATGCCCAAATATTGTTGCCTTTCAATGTGTAAAACATTGGTTGATTATAACCTTTGAAACTCATTTTTGAAGAGCTTACTTTATGATGTACGAGAAGGGGGATTTAAAATTGTTGTTCCTCACTAGGTAGGCTTTAGAATCAATTCTCTGTCCACCGGTAGAAAGATTAAAATCTTTAAAGCTTTGGCTACTCATCAATTTGAGGTTTGATTAATTCTTATGGTATTATATAGATACATGTAGCGCTCTACTATTCATTTTGTTCATGCACAACATGAAATTTCATTCAGTTTATATTTACATTATCCTCAGCTACAACTGTACATTTTCAATGCAGTGCTGTTGATCATTTCAAAAAGCAATTTACTTTCCTCGAGGAACACTATGGAAATGGCACGACTGGTGCTCCACCTGAAAGGCAGCATTCATCCTTACCAAGGTATCATCTCTGGCGTCTGCAATGTATTTCTTGCGCAATACTTATTGACAATCTCTCACTCTCCGATGAAAAACATAAATGCAGGGCATGCGTATTATATCCAGATAACAATGCTCAGAATCCAGCAGAAGTCATGGAGGATCTCTCCAAGTGTTCCATCAAAGAAGTTGAGAGGCCACATGTCGACAGGAGTAATGGGATCCCTATAACGAGGCTGCCAATTCAAGTTCCTCACAGTATGCAAGGTATGTGTTAAAACATTGGTGCGTTTGAGGATATAGATTCAGAAATCTTCCTCTGAGGTCGTTAATTATTAACAAAAATATATTACCATAAAAATAATTATCTACTATTTATAACATGAATATTTCTTTTCTCCATTAACAATATCCGTACCTACAAAATTACTTCTTTTTAGAGAAAAGATAAAATCTTGCTTTTAAAGCATTTGATATACACAATTTTGTTTTGTTATATTACACGACTTAAAATCTAACAGAGAGAGAAGGTTATACTATTATTGGAACATATGTTGTCTAGGAATAATTGAATAAGGGAAAAATGACAAAAACGTGCTGTATACTGCCACTTTTGCTGGATGGGCCTGTGTACTTTGCTAATGGCATAAAGGTGTTGTGAACTTTGATTTTTGGATCAAAAATGACGAAATTGTCCTTAAAATTAAAAATTATTAATATTTTTAGAAGTTTTTCTGAAAATATCTTTTAACTAAATTTTGTATAGTTTAATTTTGTTAAATTATTTTATAAAATTCTTAATTTCAGGGGAAATTTCGTCACATTTGTACAAATATACACATTTTGCACAAAATATCAAAGTTCACATCACTTTTTTTCCATTAACAAAGTACACAACACCCTATTGCAACAGTATGAATAGTTTACAGCACCTTTTTGCCATTTTCCCATTGCATAATGTGTGATTAGAGAGAGTGGCTATGCATAGTAAATTTCAAAATATATGATTTTTCATTGGATGTGACACAATATTTGTTAAAAATGACACATCTATAAGTTTGTTTGGGGGGTGAAAGTATAAAAGAGACCATTACCTGCTACGGTTTGCTAGGCCCTGAACCTGTAGAATCTGAGACAAATTATCTTCTTGTACGAAGCCTTCTGCTGTGGACCTTACGTACTTTTTTCATGGTTTTTTTATACTAGTTGTATCTTCTTAAACTTACTTTTTTACGTGCATGATAAATTGATGTATGCATCAGGAAGTGCAGCTAGGCCCGGTAAAGTTGTTAGTTCAGTACTGCGTTATAACAATTGTGGGGCAGCAGCAGCAGCCGAGGTTGTCGAACAGCGGAGGGTAGTTAGGAATCCCCCGGCCGTGGCGCCCCAATGCACTTCATACCCTAGAAGAAACCCAGTCTATAAAAACGAGAGAGGGGAAGAGGAAGGTGTGGAGGGCTCCAACGGGTTGCAGCCAAAGCCACCGCAGTACATGGCCAGGAAAGTCACGGCCGCGCAAGGTGCAACGGGCAGCCAATGGTATTAATGCACCACCATGATGGCGGCGGCGTGGCTCGTGTGGTCTCAACTGTCGTGGATCGAAGCGGCTCAGATATATATAATACCCGAGTTCACGAGATTGTAGTTATAACCTGTTGGGGTGGTGGAGAAAGTTGAGCTGCAGGAACTTGTAATCTATGATTAACTAGATAAGACATGGATCTCTCTCTCTCTGTCCATGACCATGTTGCCTTGTAATACAAGTAACCAGAGACAACAAAAAGGACGTCTGAGGTAGGAGGAAGAAACAAGTGTTGATGTTTCTGCTTCTTTTTTCATTCTTTAAAAGTTTAGCTCATGACAGCTTCCTTTGTATGACTGAAGTTGAATACTGCTTGAAACCATGTAAACACGTTTCATAGTTTTATTGGAATAATATTCCAATGACCCGTTTTAAATCGAATCACTCGAATCTCGATTAGTATTCTAAAAATTCCTTATAATCTAAGATTAACATATTAATCTGATTAATTTTCAGAAAGCTTTCTTGATGTTCTTTACAATGGAAATTTTTGTTTGTATATAGTTGGTTTGTTATGTAAATTAACTCTATGTTATGTTTTGTGTTATTTTAATCAACAATGTAAAAATATATGTTAGTTTTTGAAAGAATGCAGTTGAGAGTTTTCTTCTTCTTTTATCTCGTATGATATGCTAATAAATGTAGTCGTGGTGGGAGGTGAGGGTGAGCATGACTGCTTTACTGCAATTACTTCAATATTTAAATCAGTTCGCATCCGGCGATTTTTTGCATAATGGAAATCATAACCACATTCACGGTTGCAATAATTAAAAATTATAATCCACTTGATTTTTCGGTCGATTTGTAGTTTTTACCGCATCAACCGTGAGCAACGGGATTCTCATGTAGAGTTTGTAAACTATTTTCAGGATCCCTTTCAAGTCCAAATATATCAAGACCAAATGATTATGTTACAATTTTTCATGAAAAAATAGTTAAAATGTTCAAACACAGAGAATATTATTGATATAATTGATTGTTGTGTTGTGTAAAATACAAAAGAATAGAGCCCTCAAATTAGGAATTAGGATATAGAAATATTAAGAAAACCTGGTATAGAAAACCTGGTATAATTGATTGTTGATAAACCTGGTATATTATTGATATAATTGATTGTTGTGTTGTGTAAATTAGCCCTCTTTTGTTAAAATAGAATATTTCTTATTGTCATTAGTATTTCCTAATTCTGATTAGAATATGTTAGGAATTAAGGTAATTAGGAATACTAATGACAATAAGAAAACCTATATATTAGGTAATAAAACTAATATATAATAGGAATATAAAATATTTAATATTATATTTTAACAAAAGAGGGCTAAGGGCTCTCAAATTTAGTCAAAAACTAATGATGAAAAAACGCTCTAACATAAATGATCGTTAACAATAGAGGTATAAGTTCAATATTAAAAAGAATATGAAATCGAGGAAAGAAAGAAAATGAGAGAATGAAAATGTTGGATTGAAGTCATGTCATGCGTAGGTAAGATAAAGTCACAAGATTAAAGTCACATGCGGTTTCAATTTTGCGGATTAACCAACGGTTTTAACATCACAAAATCTCAACCATATCAAATTATACCGGTGTACGATTTGGTCAGTTTTGCAGTCGGTACAATTTTTCGTTAGTTATGAGTACCCCTAATGAGAAGAGAGGAAAGAGAAGAAGAAAAAAGAAAAATCAAATTTAAATAACAAACCTGAACATTTTGATCATTTCACTTAAAACAAACGAAGAACTAATCAACAATATTTAGTAAAGTGACACAAAACTAATATATCCGAGTTATTTTTAAATTTTGAAAATTATTATATCTACCTCGCAAATTTTTTAATCTGGAACCTGATTTGAAATTTAAATAGTAAAATAAATATCTGGAACTGGAAGATCTTATTCTTTACATCGTCCTAGTCTAGCTGGGCCTAGGCCCAAAGTGTGCCGAAACGGGCCGTGATAATTTTGTTAAAAAAACAGTGATACGCGCCTACGAGCGCGCGTGGGAAAAAAACTCGATCCCAAGGACAATAACGACGACAAGGATCGATCTTCTTCTTCGACCAGCAAAAAATCCATAGTCCCAATTTTTTCGCTTCTCCTTCTTCTTCGTCGTCGTGTGGATCTCGGAATCCCAAAACGATGTCGTTGGATCGGACCCTGTGAAGCCGAAGATGAAACCCTCGTTAACTCCGTCGGCTTCTTCGTCCTCTCTGTCGCCGGCGGCGGCGCCGACCTCGACCTCCACCTCCTGGTTCTCCGGCATTCTCGACAGGTCCTCCAGCGCCAAGGTCTCCGCCACCTCCGCCGCGATCTCCGGCTCCGGCGGCGGCGATAATTGCCCCGTGATCAAGAAGAACCATTTCAGGGGAGTCCTCTTCAAGTACGGCCCCAAGCCCGTCCAGGTCTCTCGATCTCGGCCATTTCTCTTGGAATTTGGGTGATTTTAGGTGTTTAGGTGCTGCTTTGATGCTTGATTGGGTATATCTATTTGGTTCTTTGCTGATCTGACTTTGGGCTTGGAGGTAGTATGAGGAATTTGTTGGAAATGCTTCATGAATGTGTAGTGTTTGGAGATTTGTTTTTCCAATGCTGACATTTTGGAGGGTGGTTTTATCTTAATATAGTAAAAGAGCATGAAAATGTTGATTCTATGAGGTTTTTTTGTCAGTTCTTGGATAATTCTGAAGACTTTTATGGTTTGGAGATTTCTGTTTTAGTTATTGGGAACTTAACTTTTCATCAGATGTAAATATTTGCTTGGTTTTGAACATGTAGTGTGGAAATGAAGATTATGTGGGAGTGGTCTTAATCTTATATTAGTGAAAATAGAGAAATTGTTTGAATTGATTTCCTTTTTCCTGTATCTACTTCACTGGTATGTATTGAACTAGTGAATTTAGATAAGTTTATATAAAAAAGAAGAGTGCACAGTTTGATATGATTTCTCGATTGATTAATGATCAACAAAAGTTTGAAGGAATGTACAAAGGGGCTTATGATAGGCTAAAGAATACAATGGAACAAGGAAAATAGCACAAAAGAATACAATGCACAATGTGATGTAGCAAAGTACTAACAGGGAACCCTCTAAATACAAAATGTAAGTGCTGTCGGAATGATTACTTGACATGATTCCTCTATGATGGTTTTGTTTCGTTTGCAGGTTGCATTTAGAACAGGTGATTACAAACAACAAGTCATATTTCTTGGTGGATTGACGGATGGCTTCATCGCAACTGAGTAAGTACATTGTAGTACTTGTTTTGCAAAAATATGAAAAGGGAAAAAGTTCCAATTTGGTCCCAAACTTGATTTTTGTTCCATTTTAGTCTCAAAGTAGCCCACTTTGTTCCAGTTTAGTCTTACAGTATGAGTGGTACTTTACAACCAAATTGGGATACTTCCAGCAAAAAATTGGAACAAGCATCGAGTCTGGGACCAAATTGAAATGATTTTTCATATTTTCAGACCAACTTGGAACAAATTGGGATGTTTTGACTAAATTAGAAAACAATCAAAACAGGGATCAAATTGTCATACTGTTGGATCAAAATGGAACCTTTTCCAATACAAGTAATTCCATTTATGTTGTATGTTTCGCTTATCTCAGAGTTGAGTTGATGTCTATATCCTAACTTTCGTTTACGAGTAAAAGATTCCAAAGATTTATGCTAAAAGAACAGTGTTGTTTGGGAAATGAGTTGTTGTTAAGAAACATCATATAATTCCTGACATAGCTCTCTTTCTCTCATTTTCCTTTTTTGGTTTTAAGATACTTAGAGCCTCTAGCAATTTCCTTGGAGAATGAGAAATGGTCGCTTGTTCAACCACTGTTGTCATCTTCATATTCTGGATATGGGACCTCCAGCTTGAAACAAGTAAGTATATGCTTCTCAAGTATAATTTTATTGATGCTTGTCAGCTTTTTTCTTCTTCTGTGTTTTGGCAAACGTAAAGTGCTGCATTATTTCCTATTAAGCAATTGGGCTTCCAGTCCCGCATTAACGTTTTCGGATATATGCTGTACTCCCTTGTGATGTTCATTACATACTACCCAGACTTATTCTTTTTATTTGAAGTATTTAGTCATTAAAAATGTGGTACCATGCATGTATGTGGTAGGATGCCCTGGAACTTGATCAGCTGATTAGTTATTTAATCAACAAAGAAGATTCTGAGGGTGTGGCACTACTTGGGCACAGTACTGGTTGTCAGGTTGGTACTACTCATGTAAGATCTAATCATCATCCAAAACTCGGGAGGTTAATTTCCCTTCTCATTTGTTTGTTTGGTCGTAGGTTATTGTTCATTACATGCGGACAAATGCTGCCTGCTCACGAGCAGTCCGTTGTGCCATTTTGCAGGTACCGACATATTTGCTCGCCTTTTATTGAAGTTAATTGAGTAATATGACATATATACATATGTGAGCATGAAGCTAACACCTAAAATTTGGAGTGTGTTATATTTTATAGGATGGCTCCCTATACACAGGGACTCACAGTTGCAAAACATTTATATTTTATAGTATCCTCAGTATGGAAGTATTGTAGAGAAATTCTGATAAGATTGTTTACTGTCATGACATTTCTATCTCTATAACTGCTAATTGCCTTTTGAAGTTTGTTACTTTTTTGCATAGAAACTATTGGTTGCTTGTTTGGCTTACTTGCATCACCATTCATAGTGCCCATTTGTATGTTCAGGCTCCAGTTAGTGACCGAGAATATAGAGCAACACTTCCTGAAACTCCTGGTCTGATTGACTTGGCTTCAGCCATGATAAAGGAAGGCCGGGCGTCAGAAATTATGCCTAGGGAAGCAGATCCATGTGCCCCTATAACCGCATACAGGTAATAATTATCTAATTAGGTGCAGCTGTCACAACTTCATTTCAAACAGTGCGACTGAATCAATTATTGGCTGGTTATGGATATGTGTATCTACAGTATTTTGTAGTCCTTTATACAGCATCATTTTGTATTTGTCCTTTCTATTAGTTTTGTTGCGTTACTCAAATTTGTTTCAATCGCATTGGATTCATCTATTTGCACACAACAAATGGAAGTTCTTCCTGAACAATTGTATGTTTGCCCATCTTTGTATATGACTGTGATTTTTGTATTTATAACTAATTTAAATAAATATTTGAAGACATTCACTGCTTTAACAATTGAATTGTCCATGATGGAATCCTGGTATTCTTGCACATTTATCCTGTGGTGTAAGCCATGTAGAGTACATGGGTGTCAATTTGATTGTAAAGATGGAAGATGTCATTCAAGATTTATATACCTATATTAGTTTATGACCTTTTTTTCTTAGAAATTTGCTTTTACGTTTAAGTGATTTTCACAATGAATGTTTTTGGGTAAAACACCAACTATTTGGCAGGTACCACTCCCTTTGTGCATACATGGGAGATGATGATTTGTTCAGTTCTGACCTCAGTGATGACCAGCTGAAAACATCACTTGGGCATATGTGTAACACACCTTGCCAGGTATGTATATACATTGTGGTTAGTTTAATGATTATGGTTCAAATTTCAACGCTCAGTGATTCTCATATGCCTCTTGATTCAGTATCAATTCATGAATCTAAACTAGGCACTCATAAACTTATAATGAATTGATTTGGTAAGCATCCATTATCACGTTGATTTACCATCCATTTAGATGAAGTCTGATTTGAGTACCCTTACAAAAAAAATATATATTTGCACTCGCACACGCATTTATATAGACTTAGCGGGAGACAAAACCCCTACAAGTGTTGTGAAGAGATTAGTTTGTCCTAAACGTACTTATTTGATATTGATGAAACTTTACAAGAGAAATGCAATTGATACCACTTTATATGGGTTATTACAAGTTGATCTATATTAGGAAGAACAAACAAACTAATACTAGGAAATATGTAAAACATCAGGTAGTCCTTTTTCGGTAACCTAAATTGGGGCTAGATAATTAATAGCAAGTTGCTTAATGGGACCAGCAATCCATTGTAATCTTCAACCAGAGCGTCGTTAACTGAATATAGCACGTGGGGGATAGTGCTGTGCATCAATGAGTTTTCTTCTCTTGGTAGACATTCACATTCCTTGTAAAATGACAAGCTCTTACTCCCTACATTCCAAAATGAGTGTCCTAGTTTCCTAAATTTAATATTCCAACATTAGTTTCTACCTTTTCTTTTGAGGACGTTAACTATGCGTGGATTACCAATAAGATCCGTAGTTGAATTAGTTTTTAACCACTTCACTCTCTTAGCAAGTGGGAGCACATACTGATATGGTGAGAAAGTGGAATTAATACTTACTCTACTGTTTTTGGCCTAAAATCGAACATGACTCTTATTTTGTAACTGGGGCAGGGAGTAATTTATAAGTTGCAAATAGAAATATTTTCTTCACTTGACTTGGCTTATGATGATGGGGTAATAATTGTTTTTATTAAGATTATGATGTCATCAGTAGTGATAGCTGATGTGTCAGTCTACTAAGGATGTTCATATTACAAAACTAGATATTACGTTGAGAAATTATTTTCCGGATTGGTGCATTGGTCTTATTTATCTCACGTGACGTATCTTGCAGGTCATATTTTCCATGGGCGATGAATATATACCAGAGTATGTGGACAAGAAAGCATTGGTTGATAGGTTATGTAAAGCATTGGGGGGTGCTGAGAAAGTGGAAATAGAGCATGGAAATCACTCCCTATCGAACAGAACCCAGGAAGCTGTCCGTGCCATAATTGATTTTATAAGTCGAGAAGGACCAAATGGCTGGGACGATCCATGGAGCTGATAAGCTAGTATTGCTTTACTCTCTCGACTACTCGACGGCCTGGGAATGTGAGGAAATCCACATGATTTGATTCCTATAACTGATAAGTTGTTGTGTTGGGAGTTTGGTTTTCATACACCAATTCACCAAATCCATTCAGCTTTATAGCTTTGATTGAAATGTTACTGCTTCATTTATTTGTTTCGAGTGTGTAGAGGAGATTCTGACTCAACGGCTCTTTCCAATTCTAGTATAAAAAATATATCCCTTTGTCACTTGTTGATTCAATTTCAAGGGACGTTGTAAATTAACTATTTAATTGACGTTAATTATGTGTCACAGTGTTAGGTTACTTATTTATCTCCTTGCGTCTTCCAATTTACTATTGCTTAATTCTCACATGAAATTTACATGCTATTGAATGATAAATTCAAACATCTTGTCTTATGGCTCGAAATAATGTGTATTTTCCACAAGTAATCCTATCGGAAGTAAAATTGTAAAAATGTTGGGTTCAACTCGATCTTGACATCAGACGTGTTGTGAAAATTATATGTTATGTTCTTTGTGCAATTAAATTGGAGTTATTAAAACTAAAAGTTGGTTAATAAAAATAAAGGCTTAGTTAAGAAAACAAGTAAGCAAACGCATGAAACCAAAGACATAAAATGGAGGAAGAAAATGATCTCTAGTAGTTTTTACGCCATGCGTAAAGGGTTACTTCCGATGCGTGCAAGAGGAGTCCTCTTCAAGTTACGATGGAGGCCACTCAGATTTTATAACATATTTCATATATTTTTGGCTATTTAAATTAGGGCCAGTACTAGGTTTGTGAAACTAATGTACGCAAATATTAGATATAGTGACGTGAATTAGGATAATAAACTTAGTGCAGATTGGGTTGTGCGATGAGCAATGAAGGTAGGAAACACACACATATGATCCATTCCCTGTCATCAATGTCTAATAGTAACGACCAATGGTTCACGATGGCTCTGATGGGTGGTTTTGCTAGAATCGCCAATAATGAGATTATTGTTTTCGCACATGATGCGGAAAAGAGTAGTGACATTGATCCACAAGAAGCTCAGCAAACTCTTCAAATAGCAGAAGATGCCTTGAGAAAAGCGAAAGCTGAAGGGAAAGGGCAAACAATCGAGGCGAAGCAAGCTCTCACACGAGCTCAGACACGTGTCAGTGCTATTTCGTATAGTCCAATTCCCATTTTTCATTCTTTAGACTCCTTCAAAAATCAGGTGTTGTGTTGGATGCAAATCTAATGACCCTTCCCCAAAAAATGGCAGTGTTTCAGTTTCACACTTGCTCATACAAGCAAATTCTTGGTTGGTGACCATTGATGGTTAACATCCGACCGTCGACGTGTGTAATAAGTCTGGCGAGATTTTGCATAATATCTCGCCGGGAAAGGTAAAACCAGACCCGGCGAAATATTCAATATATCTCCGCATATGTTTTACCAAACCGGCGAGATATTCAAAATCTCGCAAGACTTAGTACACACGTCAACGGTCGGATGTTGACCATCAACGGTCATAACCTTTCCCGGCGAGATTTTGATAATATATCGCGACTAAGTTCGGCTAGGTTTTACACAATAGCCGGCGAGATATTGTCAATATCACGATATCTCGCCGGCTAGGTTTTAAGACCTTAATCGGCGAGATTTTGTCAATATCTCGCCGGTTAGTTTCCCGGCGATAATTTGAAAATCTCGTATGGACATCTTCACCAACACGGCGAGATATTGAAGCAATATCTCGTCGGCTATGACATTTTTCGACGAGACTTGTCCGGGTGAAAATTTCGCGAGCTTGGCCCAGCCGGCAAGACCGGACTTCCTGCCCGGCGGGAGCAAAATCTTGCCAGATTAGAAGTCATTTTCAATGGTGTCCTATATACCACTTGTTTAAAGTTTAAAACTCATAAATTGAAAGACAAGAATGAGGATTTGACAATTTGAGATAAGGAATCAAATTAAATTTTTGTAGCATGTTCAAGAGTAAATGTTATGTTACGTACCTCAGTTTGATGCTATAAATGTTAAGTAGTGATTGTTCTTCCTCCTCCCACAGCTATGACCACGTCTAAGTATAGAAATGAATATAAAGTGGTAGAGGAGTAATTTTAAAGTAACCAACTAAAATAATGATTAGAACATGATAGAGAAAATACATAATTTTTAAGTTTAAAAAAAGAGAATACATAATTTTCTAAATGGCCCCATGAGTTGAATATTTTATGTTAGGTAACAAAATATACGAGTGAAAGAGGACGTAGGAGTGAAACCAAAAAATAACACTCCACCAACTGCACTACTCCATCAATCATGTTAATTAGTAAATAAAATAAGAAACTTACTTTTGGACAACATAATTAGACTTAGTTTATTTCTATATATATGGTCCCATTGGCATTGGTGGATGTTTTATGGTAGGTAACATAACGGAGGAAAACATATTTTTGAAGGAAAAACGAATTTTAATAATTAAATAACAATTAACTCGACATCAAGTCAGATAGTTGAAGGTACAAACGGTGGAACAGACCTCTCACCATAATTTTAACTTCTGTTAGTTAAAACAAATATAACAAATTCGTGAGTCATTTAATTACGAGTAAAACAAAGAACAGAAGTTATGATAATGGATAGTATAGTACGCAACACCGTCCGCTAATGATTCTTCCAAAGTTTTTCAGCTCGACCCGTTTAGCATCATGTAGAGTCACGACCTCTAACTCGTACGGATGGAGAAACCCTGTGATATTGCTGCGGAATACTCTACACATGCATTTCTGATAACTCTGGAGACCAATCGACTCAAACCAGTTAGCATCATTCAGAGCCACGCCCTCCAACTCATACGGATGGATAAACCTTGTGATCTTACTGCATACCGACTTAAACTAGCTTCCTCGATCAACCCTGCGATCAATATGGGAATAACAAAATTCAAATCCTCCCAGCTCATTAGGTTTAACCGGATCAACTCATCGACACTAGGGACTCCCCGTTTCCTCCCAATTTGATCCCAATAAGACATGTATTGAATTTTGAGCAAACTGAGACCCCCTAGTTCGGTATGCTTGCATGAGCCTGCCCACCGACGCCAGATAACTCTGATTCCCTCCCAGTACCGGCCTACCAACCAACCAAAAGCAAAAATCTGTTGGGGACAATGACTCACTTAGAGGTATTCTTTTGGTCTTCCCCTTTTGGAGGTTACAAGCCCTTAATTGGTTCTTAATTGGTTGGTAACCTCCCCCATTATTTGCTACTTAAAGTACCATTTTATGACTATTTATATCTCCATCACTATATAATTCTTGTGTGATCTTGTTGAAAAATAGAACCAAGAAAATGATTTTCTTATCATCGTTCTCTCTCGTATTGTCTCTTTTCGAATCGGTTCTTGGGTATTGAATTGTGCAAGTTCCAGACTCTGATGTCTGAGTGGGCACACATTAGGGGGGCTACCGTGTTAACCTCGGAGGCAACCGGAATATGATCGCCACCTCGGTCCAACCGGAAAAATTGCTTTCAAGTCAGTGGCCACCATACCACGGCGCGGTAACTTTATGTTGAAAAGTATTTTCTAAATCGTTTATTGTTATACTCAAATTCTAGTTCCTACAATTTGAAAGCAATTTTTATTAGTATATCAATGATCGTTGATATTGGTTGCACGACTTTTGCTTAATTCAATCATATGTGAAAAATAATTGAGAAACTCCTTTGCATATGTGATTGAATTATTGGTATCAATTGGAACGATAGATGAGCCGAAGCGAAGAGGTGAAGAAAAGACATGGAGGTTCCATGATTATATATAGCTTTATATTTATAATTATGTTATATATGTATATATATGCCATCTATATGTTTATGTTGTGCATTTGTTGCATTTTATAGAATTTGATGAAATTGACCACTTCAATATCTGTAAGCATGTACAAACAAATGAAACATATTTGGTAGGCATTGTTACAATTGTAGAGTATTAAATGTGGGAATAGTGTAGGCATTGTTACAATTGTAGAGTATTAAATGTGGGAATAGTGTGATGTTAGACACAATTGTTGAATATAAATGAGTTACCAACTCTTATATTTACTGAAGTTCACTGTCATTTTCATTTTGATATTTAATATTGCATAATCTGTGCATCTTGAAAGCCTTCCTGATGATGAAATTTGGCTTGTGCTAACAAATTTGGGTGATGGACTATCTAGTATAGCCACAGTAGCCACAGTTTAAACGTATGAAGATTTTCCAGTAATTTAAAAGTTTATGCAACGTAAATAGAAAATCCGAGCTCACTCATGATTTTTGATTTGCTGAACTTTAGGCTAGTCAACCATATATATGCCTGTTAAAGTGAGTTAAATCCTTTATGCATGCTCCGGGTTCAACTATACGTGTATAAATATATTGATCTTGATGAAGTTCTGTGATACATATACCCATTTCATTCAAATGAATGACATGAGATTCAAAGTTTCTCATTTGTTCATATTGGATTACAAATTACAAAAGTGTAGATAGAAGGTCTAGAAACCATTCTAGGTGACAAGCCAGTAGCTTGAACAGTGGAAATCGGGCGCAGCGCGGCGATCGGAATACAATTCAAGGTCGACGGCGGTAGAAGAAAGAGGAGGCCCCGGTGGCGATCCTTTCTCTTATGCTAACTTTAGATAATATTTCATTTCCGGCGAAGAAGTCGGTCTTCCATCAATCGCTCGAGAACCCAAAAGTTTGTTTTCTGATTCAGAAAAAAAAAGGTTGGCGACGGAGCCTTCGATATGATGGTAGAGATGGATGAATTAGGGTATTCATGTTGATGTACATGTTTCATCTCTAAGCTTTCAGGTCTTGGGCATCGGTAAGACTTAAAGGCTATTGGGCCAAAATATTATATTGATTTCTATTGGTGCATAAGCTGATAATTAGTTTATTTGAGCAATAATGGGCCTATCTTTTTAATGTCTAATTAAGTACATTAAAATTTTGGGCATTATTTTATATTTAAGTTGTGTACTGTAATATGTGTTATAGTAGCTCAATTAAATTATATATATTGCTTAAATAAGATGGGGTTGGGCAAAATTTGTTTGGTCTAATTTTAGAGGATTGCCGGAGATATGACACTCGAAAAGAGTGGTTTCGGGTTGCCCAGATTGTTGTGAATATTTACCTTGAGAAATTTGGAACTCGTTCCAGAACTCTCTAGATTCTGGCTTTATTTACTCTCTCTACTTATTATGATTATTTAAGTTTTCACTGTTACTTAATAATTCTTTTGTGAATTAATATCTTTTTAAGCCTGTGTTTTAACAAAACTTTGAGTGTGATGTGGCTTAAGGATATGATGAGAATGGTGGAAGCATCGAGCCTATGACATGTGCTGGTAGCTGAGAGTCTTCGACTTGGCCTAAAAGGATAAGACTTACAAATCTCAAATTTGAAATTTGTGTCACTCTTATTGATCAAGTAAATAATCATGTATTACGTTATGACTTAGAAAAGTTTTCTTTGTCAAGTATGGTACATGTGTGACATTAGTTATATGTGCATGTTTAGAAGATATGATATTCATAATAAATATAATTATTTGATATGAATAAAGAGTAAATTATTGTTAGACTTTTTAAGTTAAAATAATCATACCGAAATGTGGGGTTATGCTTTTAGTATAAAGTCTCTTGGCATGTGGGGGTGTTCACCTAAAAATGAGCTTATAACCAATCTCAAAGAAAACATTGTGAATCTAAAACATTACTAGTATGTTCATTTAATTGATAATGTTGCACGGTATATCTATTGCTTCATCTTCAATGTATATTGTTGTTATGCATGTATAATTCTTATGCAATAACTCACATGCTAATAGCCTTATTTCTAGTTTTTATGTTGATAAACGTAGAAGAAATAAGAAGCCTACTTTAGAGAAAGATTGTGGAGATATCTTTCGTTGATCTTTTTCTAATTAAAGTGTCTGAGTAGACTATGTTAGTGATGAACTAGGCTTGATCTTTATAATTGGAAATGACGATCCTAAATAGCATGATGAGGTAATGAGAAAACCCTATGGGAATTAAGCCTTTATTTTGAACTTGATCAGTCTATTGTTACCATCAGACTTATGAGTTGTTTGATTTTCCTAATGGCTGTAAGCCCATTAGTAGTATTTGAATCTTAAGCGAAAGATCATATACAATTATACATTAGAAAAGTTCTAAACTCGACTTAATGTCGGAAACTTTACACAAATAAGTGTGTAAATCGGTGATAATGATTTTATACCTACATTTTAGAAAGTTTCCTAACGTGTTGGAACGCTATGTGAAATGAGTTTCAAAATTTTGTTGAAATAATTTTGAATGCTTATTTATCTTGGATGGAGTGGCTGTCTAGTGGAAGTGTTTCTAATAGATTAGCTTAACGAACTTCATCATGGAATCTGAGTTCACGACGATGATGCTAACATGACAAGTAGTTGAATTATCGTGAAGCTTTTGAGTAGATAAAATTGTTTAAAGACAAGATTGAGTCAATCTCAATGCGCTGAGATCTTCTAACAGTTTTTGGTAGTGTTGCGTACTTGATGGATCTTGAGGCCGGTAATCCATAACCAATTCTTGGTGGTGCTATAGAGACACACTTGATGGATGTTGAGGCTGGTAATCCATAACCAGTTTTTGGTGGTGCTGCGCACTTGATGAATCTTGAGGCCGACAATCCATAACTAGTTCTTGGTGGTGCTATAGAGACACACTTGATGGATGTCGAGGCTGGTAATCCATAACCAATTTTTGGTGGTGCTATAGAAACACACTTGATAGATTTTATTTGTGACTGGCAGGTTAGACTTTATGTCCTTAATAGCTCTATTGTCGGTGCTATTGAGACGCACTTGACGAGCTACCTATGCGGGTGTGATGGTTTGGCCGCCATCTATGGAAGATTTGAGGAAATCTTCCTAGAGTACTCGCGAGACCGAGGTGTACGCATGACCATAAAAGCATCTTTTTAAATGGTATCGCGGAACTTGCATAACTTGAAGGTGTGATATGTGTTGTAGGGTGTATTGACGGAAAATAAAACAAGTTCAAGAAGAAATTCACTCGTTTTACAAGTACGTTGTTGCCTCATCTCACTATGTGTTAATTCAAGTCGAAAGACATTAACACTTAAGTATCGATAACCTTCCTTACCCAAGAATTTACTTCGTAAAAATCTTTTGTTCGCCATTAGTGGGGGATTGTTGGGGATAATGACTCACTTAGAGGTATTCTTTTGGTCTTCCCCTTTTGGAGGTTACAAGCCCTTAATTGGTTCTTAATTGGTTGGTAACCTCCCCCATTATTTGCTACTTAAAATACCATTTTATGATCATTTATATCTCCATCACTATATAACTATTGTGTGATCTTGTTGAAAGATAGAACCAAGAAAATGATTTTCTTATTATCGTTCTCTCTCGTATTGTCTCTTTTCGAATCGGTTCTTGGGCATTGAATTGTGCAAGTTCCAGACTCTGATGTCTGAGTGGGCACACATTAGGGGGACTACCGTGTTAACCTCGGAGGCAACCGGAATACGATCGCCACCTCGATCCAACCGAAAAAATTTCTTTCAAGTCAGTGGCCACCATACCACGGTGCGGTAACTTTATGTCGAAAAGTATTTTCTAAATCGTTTATTGTTATACTCAAATTCTAGTTCCTACAAAATCCCCTAACCCTCCATGCTCTGCCGTCGCAACCCATACGCGACCCATATGAAACTCCAGCCTCACCCGTCTCAGCCCATCCCCAAACTAACCGACTTCGCCTCCATCAAAACCTGATCTACCACCCGACCATGCCCCCATCAGACCCATATCTACCTCTACAAGAGCTCTGCTCTTACCGCAACACCACGCTGACGTCGCCGTCGATACTACACATACGTCGACACCCGTAGAAGATCGCCGCCGCACGAAACAAACCCCAAATATTCTAAATTACACAATAGCAATATTTTGTAATGATTACATAATTTTCCTATTTAATCACCTTGAACTAAACTCAAAAATATTCTTAAACAAAATTAAATTAAAAATAATACATTTAATATACTTGTGAGATCTCTTTTGCTCATATTCACTTAATTTTAACTTCTAAACTCACTGCAATACATCTAAAATTTGCACCGTCAATAATATGTTTTTAACTTTATCCATAATTACACTAATAATTTTATATTTTTATGGAAGATCATTTTCCATATACCAAATATATTTAAAAAATGTATATGAGAAATTGGCGGCAATGTTCGGCAAATAAAACCAAAAGCAGCCGAAGCTGTCGGCGATCGGTTGGGCCGTACGGCTACTAATTATTTCTCAAGGAAGGGTATTTTCGTCAACTCAAAATAGTGTCTCCACTCTCTAAACTCTAATTTAATTGTCAAGTAATAATTCAAACATTTGAGTTAATATTTTTCGGATTGAGTTTTATTTCAAATAATGTTAAGACAATCATCTCCGAGATATTAGTTCTCCGCATTTTTAGTAAGAAAATTATCGGTAAGAATCTAATTATCAATCCAATCTCCTATTTATAGAATAAAACACTATTAACCTTAGCTTAACACTAATTTCATTCCTAAAATAAACAAAACACAACATCTTTTTTTTTTCTTTTTTTCTTTTTTCTATTACCCGCAAGCACCGTTCTGAGTGGACTCTATAGTCCAAAACCTTTCCCACAATATTTCTTCAACCATAACCAGAACCAGAACCAGACCCAGCTGAGAGCAGTCTCTCTCCAATCAATCCTTTGAATCAACGGATCTTAGCGAAGAAGAAGAAGAAGAAGAAGACAGATTGCAAAATTGTTCTGGGTTTTCAAAAATATTTGACCTTTCCCCGTAAGTTTTCATTTTCTATTTCATTTTCTCGGGAAAATCGAGCACGGAATGCTCTTGTCGTCAAAGTGTTCTTCTTTTTTATATTATTTTGTTTTTCTGTTTCTGGGTTTGATTAGTTTCGATTTTTAGTTTTCTGGGTCGGTGGTGGCGATTTCAGATGCCGGCGAAAGGTGCGACCTCGCCGCCGTCACCGCCGGTGAAGCAATGGACCTTCTTCTTCAACCGTCATCGTCAATGGCGTTTTGGGGTCTTCACTGCTCTGGTGTTTCTCGTCACGCTCGTCGTCTGGACCATCGATGGCCAATCCGTACGGACCTTCGTGGAGATCTGGAGGATTAACAATATGGATTTCCAGGCCGAGTCTATGATCGATTCCGAAGATCTCAAGCTCTTCTCCAACCACAACCACAAACACAACCACAGCCACAAGCACAAGAAGCACAAGCGTTTCATCGATCCCGCCTTCCTCAAAGGTAATTTCAATTTCAACAACGGAACGGAATTTTCTCGGGAAAATGAAAATTCCACCCACCCAAACGGATTTTCTCGGGAAAATTCCACATTCCCGAATCTGACCGGTTCGATTTTTCGTTTTCCCCAAACAGAGAAAATCCACCCCTTCCTCAGATCCGGCGGCTCCGGTTGGGTCTCGGCCGAGTTCGAGCCCAACGTCACCACCAACCTCCTCGCTCAGTGGATCTTCCCCGGCGGCGAGGCCTGCCGGGACTCGAAAACCTCCGGCATCGACCTCGACCTTCCGGCGACGCTCTCCGCCGGAGACGTCCACGAGTTCGCGTTTCAAGCGCGTGACGCCGCCGGAAACCGCCGCTGCTCCGGCGGAGACTACTTCGAGACCGACCTCTCCGGCGAGACCTGGAGGTCTCGGCCTCTGGTCAAGGATTTCGGGAACGGATCGTACTCGGTTTCGCTTCAGGTTCATCAGGATTTTCATGGGAGGTACAATTTCACCATGATCCTCCTCTACCGCCGCTTCGAGGGCCTCCGGTTCTCGCCGTGGCGGTTCACGGTGGACAAGCCGCTCAGGAACGTGACGGTCCGGTTCGTCAGGAGCAAGACTCGGTTACCGCAATTAAAGGCCTGTGAGAGGTCCGATTTTGATCGGGACATTTGGTCTGGCCGGTGGACGCGCCACGCCCGGAACGATCAATGCCTGATTGGGGAAGACGGGAGGTACCGTTGCCTGAGGCCGAGCCTCGCGTGCACCGAGCCCTGGTGCGACGGGCCGTTAGGATCTCTGGAGAGCAATGGCTGGGTCTATTCGACTCATTGCTCGTTCAAGATCTTCCCGTCTCGTGATGCTTGGAGTTGTTTTAAAAATCGTTGGATCTTCTTCTGGGGGGACTCGAATCACGTGGACACGATCCGTAACATGTTGAATTTCGTGCTCGATCTGCCTGATGTTGGTGCAGTCCCGAGGAGGTTCGATCGGAACTTCACTAACCCGAGGAATGGTTCCGAGTCGGTCAGGATCACCAGCATTTTTAACGGGCATTGGAACGAGACTATGAACTACCAGGGATTCAACTCCCTGCAGGACTCTGGTTTCCGGCGACTGTTAATCGGGTACTTCACGGGGGAGACCGTCCCCGACACGGTCATCCTCAACTCGGGCCTCCACGACGGGGTGTTCTGGAAGAACATAAGACGGTTCTCGGATGGAGCCCATTACGCCGCCTCTTTCTGGGCGGCGGTTATGAAATCGGTTAAAAATCGGGGATTGGCAGCCCCGAGGGTGATGTACAGGACGACGGTGGCGACGGGAGGATATGCTAGGTCAATGGCGTTCAACCCGATGAAAATGGAGGCGTTCAATTGGGTGGCGCTCGAGAAGTTCAAAAGGGCCGGGGTGGTGACCGGGGTCGTGGACAATTTCGACATGACGTTCCCGTGGCATTTCGATAACCGGTGCAACGACGGCGTGCACTACGGGAGGGCTCCGGCGAAGCTCAGGTGGAAGGACGGCGAGATTGGGCACCAGTATTTTGTGGACCTCATGTTGGCTCATGTTTTGCTCAATGCCATTTGTGTCAAGTAGAGAATATGGATTTTCAATTTTGAGGTAATTAGTGTTGGGTTTAGGGTTTTAGCATTCTTTTATTTGTTTGTGTATAGATTTGTTTAGTGGTTGATTTTTAGGCTTGTAGATTGAATTCTGGAGGTTGTTGTTGAACTTGAAGAGTAGAAGATTTTAGGCGAGTGATGAAGTTGCCTAAATCGCTTTAGATTTCTTGGAGATGATTAAGATTTTAGGCGAGTGATTTCATCTTCAAAATTATTGTGTACATTTACTCATACCTGCCTAGGAGAACAATACATTGACTAAAGGGTGAAAATGAAGGAAATTAATCAAATATTTTGAATGAACAGTGAACTAAGGATGATAATATTCTCCGCCCTGACAGAAATTCCTGAATCTGAACAAAAACAGGGCGGAAAATTCTTGAATCTGGATGGAAACGGGGCATATTCCCCGTTCCCGACGGGGAGCCCGAATCCGAACAAAAACAGAGCGAGAATCCTCGAATCTGGATGGAAACGGGATGGAGACGGGGTCTCGAATCCGAACAAAAACAAAGCGGGGAATTCTCGAATCTAGATGGAAACGAGATGGAGACGGGGTGAGGTATCCCCGCTCCACTCCACATGATATATTAAAATCATATAATTTTTTGTTAAAATATTATTTTATCATACATGAATGAAAAAAAATATTTTAAGTATATATTTTATTAAAGTAATTTTTCTAATACAAATTTATTAAAAAATAAATATGTTTTGAAACTTTTTAGGTTAGAAATGAAAAATGAAAAATTCTCGAAACCGACGAAAAATCTTTCTTTCCATTGAAAAACGGAATTCTTGAACGGAATTCTTGATATAATTTTAATGAGAATGAAGATGAGAATTGCCAAATTCGCTTTTCGTTGCCGTCCCTAAGTGAACTAACAATTTTCAAATCATCAAACAGTACTGTTCCAAATTCCAATCAAATCTTGACACTAAGATTTCATACACTACTTCTTCACAACTTAATTAAGTAAAATATTATTATGGAGGACGATCTACCATTAGCCAACAAGACAACCTTACGTCAATTTTTATTTATCTACTTAACAAAATTAATATTTGTTTGTTTTCTCTATTGGCATTTGTCATCTTGATTTTAGCATCCAAAAAAGGTATATTCATATCGCACTCGGCCTTTCCAACCAATGTATGTTAATTATTTGTTCCTCTATCTGCTTACGGACAAGCTTTGACAACGTCAACTCAAATTAATGGTGTATGTAATAGACCATTGTTACGTCTTGGATATTTTTTTGCTCACAAATGACTCGAGACGTGATTAATGAACTCTCGTCCGAGTTTGCTGCACACTCGTACGCACTCAGCCACCTCCACATCTTCTCGAGGCCATTCACCAAAAGCCTCTCCAACAGTCAACGACTAATCAACGCTCGAATGCGTACAACTACTACTCTGCGGTCCACACGAGACTCGTCTATCGTCTCTCCTCTCTTGACGCGCTCATCGGTCGTCCATAACGTGACCTACGCTCACACCTTCCCGAGACCGCCTGCGTGGGACCCGAACGGTTCGAAATATCAATATTTGCCCGACTTCTTCGTCTCCCCCAAACGACGCCCAAGCGCCCCCCCGCAGTCGACCATCGATTGCCCGCCTTCCTTTAGCGCCAACAAGCATTCATTTCTCGACTGCCCACACCTAGCTCCAACTAGGCTAAGGCGCGGTCCGAACCTTTCCACCTGCGACCGACCGGCCTGTCAGAGTGGGTTAGACAAAAAAAATCTAATATAAAACCGACTCTATCTAATTATGCAAAAGAATAATATGCTCCTGACCTTTAACATGAATCATCTATTTAAAAAAGAAGCAAAATTGTCATTTCATGTTTATAATAACTGAGTTCCAACCACAATAATTTTTTCATTTAGTAAACTACAAAATAAAAAAAAATACCTACTTGATAATTATTATGATATTGGTTATAAGAAGTCCTTAACAATTGTGATTATTGAAGTTTTTAAGAGTTGAATTAAAAAATTAAATAATTCCAAAACCTCCGTACATTGTGCGAGAGAGTGCAGGCTGCTCCGGCTGGGCGGAGGTCACCACATGTCATAACTAAAATAACCGTCTCGTCTTTTTCCGTACAGCCCATTTTATTATTTTCATATTTGTTTCTTTCGTTAATTTAGAATTATTGCATTCGGCACTCGAATTCGTTTGCTCTTCTTATAAATACCATTTCAACACACTTAACATTTTCAATCTTTCACTCCATACATAGCAACAACATCTCAACATGGTTGAGATGATGAACTCCCTCGAGGCTGTCACAAAGGAGTCCGTCGATCTGGTACGTTCTATAATCGATATGTATAATTTTTTCTAGAAAAAAACTATTAGTCGGGGGAGCAAGTGTTGCCCGGTGGAATAACAAGTTGAACTGACAAACTGTTTGTATTTTATACCGTGATGCAGGAGAATATACCCATCGAAGAAGTTTTTGAAAATTTAAAATGTACCAGAAAGGGTTTGAGTCGTAATGAAATTCAGGATCGGTTGGTTTTATTTGGATACAATAAACTCGAGGAGAAAAAGGTACAAATTTTCACCTTTCTTAAATATGTTCCGTCTTATTTATATTATTTATTCTAAAATAAATATTTTGTTTGTTTTATATTATAAGTGAAGTGCTAGTTTAGCTATTCATTGAAATCTGATCTAATGAGATGCCCATTAAAATTAGTATTCAGTAATAAATTTCATAAGTAATAGACTATTTTATTAATAAAATAAAACTATATGCTGATAATTGATATAATGAATTTTGTTATTGATCAGGAAAGCAAAGTATTGAAGTTTTTGGGATTTATGTGGAATCCTTTATCTTGGGTTATGGAAGCTGCAGCTATCATGGCAATTGCTCTTGCTCATGGAGGGGTAATTCTGTCCATCTTTTATATATTTTTTGTTTATAGAAAACAAATATTATTAGGATTTCAAATACAAATGAGTGAAATTGGCAAAAAAAAGAAAAAAGGTTAGTGTACTTTGATAAGAGTGTAGTGTATTTGGTTAGTAACAAAAATGATATATTTTTTCTGGTGCAAAATATATATATATATATATATATATATATATATATATATATATATATATATATATATATATATATATATATATATATATATGTGTGTATATGTATGTATATGTGTGTGTGTTTTTGAAAATGACAAAATTGCATATAAAATAAATAATTAAAGATTTTATCTAAAAATTAATTTAATCAAAATTAAATTATAATTTATAAATATAATATCACGATCAATTTGTATCTTATTCACGTAACATTCACATAACTTAAGAGTACATTTCAGACTCAAATCCAGGAATAAATTAAAATTGGATAAATTATGTTAATGGTTCGATTTAGTTTATAAATTAAAAATTCTCATTCATAAAATCTAAAACCATTGGTTAATTAGAAAGAACCAAATCCGGTTATTTGAAGAATTAATTCCCGAGGAGGATGCATTATTTATCTTTTATTTTTATTTTATCTACATTTTGTAGTTTTTCCGGCTTGTAATAATTAAGTTTTAACATTCAATTTTTGTTAGTACATCTAATAAATATAGAGCCAAAGTTTTTTATCTATCATTCCGGATCAAAATCGTTTATTCGGCCCATAAACCTGACAAATCGATTAATTATAAAATTAAAAATCAGCTGTTTCCAACGGAGTAGAATTGAGGAACCAAACGATCCCTTGCATAATGGTTTCGATTCTGATTCTAGAAAATTTAGAGCCGGTATGTTTCGTTTGATCCTTTTCTCACTCTGTTCAGTCTAGTTTTAGAACCACGCCCACCCCTGACATATTATATAAAAGGATATTTTCAGGTGTCTAACTTAAGAATTGTCTGTTTTTCGAATGAGTACCGTTCGAATAATTTTTGAAAAAGAGAGTACCTAACATTTATAAATTTATCATTTTGTACCTCTCTATCCAATTCCAATAAATTTTTTAACACGTTGACATGTAAAATGACTAAAATCTCCTATCGTCGTCTAAATTTATGCAGGGAAAACCAGGAGATTATCCAGATTTTGTTGGGATCATAGTGCTGCTCATCATAAACTCAACCATCAGCTTCATCGAAGAGAACAACGCTGGAAATGCCGCCGCCGCTCTCATGGCCCGTCTCGCGCCCAAAGCCAAAGTAATTTCCATTTCATTTCACTCAATATAAACACTTGACGATTCAATTTAATTGATATTCCAGTTTTGTAAATCATTATTCAGGTGTTGCGCGACGGGAAGTGGAGCGAAGAGGACGCATCGGTCCTCGTTCCCGGCGACATAGTGAGCATCAAGCTCGGCGACATCATTCCGGCCGACGCTCGCCTCCTCGACGGCGACTCCCTGAAGATCGACCAGTCGGCCCTCACCGGAGAGTCGCTCCCGGTCACCAAGAGCTCCGGCGACGGCGTCTACTCCGGCTCGACGTGCAAGCAGGGCGAGATCGACGCCGTCGTCATCGCCACCGGGGTCCACACCTTCTTCGGCAAGGCGGCTCATCTCGTCGAGAACACCAACCACGTCGGCCATTTCCAGCAGGTATATACGGATCGGATCGGGATTGGGTTTTGTGAATTGTGGTGTTCTGGGAATTTGGTTTATGAGTGAGTTTGTTTTTGCAGGTGTTGAGGGCGATTGGGAATTTCTGTATATGCTCGATTGCTGTGGGGATGTTGATAGAGATAATCGTGATTTATGGGATTCAGGAGAGGGGGTACAGGGTTGGGATTGATAATCTTCTGGTTCTGCTGATTGGTGGCATCCCCATTGCTATGCCCACTGTTCTCTCTGTTACAATGGCCATTGGTTCTCATCGTTTGTCTCAGCAGGTAACTCCCTAACTCAACTTGCCTTGATAATTTCTTATAGCTAGAGTGTATCTTGTCATTGATTGATAAGTATTTTGAGACTAGTTTATTGAGTTTTGGGGCTTAGACTTGACTTTAACACTTGTGACATTGCATACATATATTGGGTGTCACTTTCATGTCTTGAATAATTTGTTATCAAGAGAGTTGAGGTTTTAGAGTCTCGTGTCTAAAAGATTATCTCTTATCAAGAGACGTGGGATGTTAAGAGTCTCGAGTCTAAAAATTCACGGGGTGCAACGACCTATATGTTATCCACACAGGTAGGGTTTTTTAATTTTAGGCAAAAGTTCATATAACTATCCTCAACTAAACACATTTTCAACTTAGCGAAATGTCTAAAATCTTTCAACTTAACTAATTTCATATAACACAAGTGTTAAAAGTGAAAAGACGAAGATGTCTTTGGGTAAAAATCTAATTTTAAAATCTAAAATTATATTTTTAGATTTGAAAATTATATTCTTAGGCGAAGGGCATTTTAAACTTTAAAACTTAACATCCGAAAGTTAACGATGTCAAATAAAAAGGGTTTGGTGTAGTTGAATGACACAAAATTTAGTTAGGTGTAGCTAAGGGGAAAATGTGTTTAGTTGGAGATAACTATCTGTACTTTTCCCTTAATTTTATTTGTCAACAATGAAAGATTTTATTGTTTTTTAAAGGACATGAACAAGTCCATGTAAAAGGTTTAAAGCAAACTAGGAAAATGAGCTATGAAAATCCGAAACTAAAAGCCGTAGTGCTACAATGGACAACCCAAAACAAACTTAAACGAGCAATGATCCCAGATCCCGGGATAGCAGGTTGGAGCTCCAAACCGAGAGTGCTTGCGGTAGCTTTTAGAGTCACATTTGGAATGAGTTGTTATAATCTCACATCTAACAACGGAAATCATGTCAATGCTTAATAATAGCTTGGATCTCTTTGAATTGGATTGGACTTTTAATTTAACCTTACAACATTGTATAATGTGCATGAATTCACGGAACATTGCAGGGAGCCATAACAAAGAGAATGACTGCCATAGAGGAAATGGCAGGAATGGATGTGTTATGTAGTGATAAGACGGGCACGTTGACACTCAACAAGCTCACTGTTGACAAAACCATGATTGAGGTAATTAAGGTTATAATGTTCACATCATTAACATCACAATATTATTCATTTTTTACATTACAGCATAAACTATTTATGATCATGTTCATGTAGGTTTTCGTGAAAGATGTTGATAAAGATGCAGTAGTACTCATGGCTGCAAGGGCTTCCAGATTGGAGAACCAAGACGCTATCGACGCAGCCATTGTTGCAATGCTAGGTGATCCAAACGAGGTACTTATTAGTTTTCAGTCCAAGGAATATTTTCACCAAATTACTGGTCTTTCTCAATTCCTAAATGGATTCAAATCATTTTGTAAGGCTCGAGCTGGGATTCAAGAGGTTCATTTCCTTCCCTTCAACCCAACTGACAAGAGGACGGCACTCACATACTTAGACAAGGCAGGAAAAATGCATAGAGTTAGCAAAGGTGCACCTGAACAGGTACTTGTTATGCCTCAAATTAACGAAATTAACTTGCATAAGATCGAGATTCACTGACGCTTTTCATATAACACATAAGATTCTTAATTTGGCGCACAACAAGTCTGATATACAACGAAAGGTGCACGCGATTATTGATAAGTTTGCAGAACGTGGGCTCCGATCTCTTGGAATCGCTCGCCAGGTGACAATCGATTACTTGATCTTGTTACTTACGAGCCTAATTTACAAAAAAAATAATTTGTTGAACATGTATAAGAACTTGCTAAATGGTTTGTGTTCTCTATAGCAAGTACCTTCCGGAACCAAAGATAGCGCTGGTGGACCTTGGGAGTTTGTTGGCCTTCTTCCGCTCTTTGACCCTCCCCGCCATGACAGTGCTGAAACTATCCGACGAGCTCTTGATCTTGGAGTTAGCGTTAAAATGATCACAGGTGATTAGGGAAAATTTACATGTCTTTATTGCTGATAAGATTATTGCTTGTGTGAAGTTTGGGGATGTCATGTATGTAACATTCATGATGCCCCAAACTTTATCAGCTCATTGATGTCACAAGATAACAATCCTAGTTTTGTGATGAAAGCGCTCTCTAACTACATGTGATATGATTGATTAATCGATATAATTTGTTATGGAAGTTAATAAACTTGAACTTTCAGGTGACCAGCTCGCCATTGGAAAGGAGACAGGAAGAAGACTAGGAATGGGCACAAACATGTACCCATCTTCATCACTGCTTGGAGACAATAAAGACGAGGCATCTTCAGCTCTTCCTATTGATGAACTCATTGAGAAGGCCGATGGCTTCGCCGGCGTTTTCCCCGGTAATCAAAATATTTCTTCACGATTTCATACTTCTACACATCTCCTCAAGTGCAAATCTGTCGTCGTATTGATCAAGTTGCTTGCTAACAATGTGAGGAATATGACACGCAGAGCACAAATACGAGATAGTGAAGAGATTGCAGGCAAGAAAGCACATATGTGGAATGACCGGAGATGGAGTGAACGACGCCCCTGCCCTTAAAATAGCTGACATAGGCATTGCAGTGGCAGATTCGACAGATGCAGCTCGTAGCGCTTCTGATATAGTCCTTACAGAGCCTGGATTGAGCGTTATTATCAGCGCCGTCCTAACAAGCCGTTCTATTTTCCAGAGAATGAAAAATTATACGGTATTTGAACAGAAACCCACTGATTAAGTGTTGATACATTTTTATATGGTTGCTCTGCACTGCTACAATTCACAGTGTTTTTCTTTTCAATTATGTGTCACAGATATATGCAGTTTCTATCACAATTCGTATTGTGGTAAGCTTTCGTGTCATCTAATTCACTCGTGATCTCATATTATATGCATTGAAGTATAAGGTTTTGTGTCAAATTATACCATTATATCTGTTTTATTTACTAATTTCGGGTTTATGCAATACAACAGCTAGGGTTTATGTTGCTGACAGTATTTTGGAAATTTGACTTCCCTCCATTCATGGTTCTTGTCATCGCCATCCTTAACGATGGTTAGATACACTCGAACCCTTTCGATAATTGTTAGCTTTAATGGAAAATTATGGAACTTTTCTTTGTTCAAGTATGGCATATGACATCTTCACTTTTTCAATATGATTTATTTTATTGAACAATACGAGCCTGTTCGATGAACATGGATGGATGTTCAGGTACTATAATGACAATATCGAAAGACAGAGTGAAGCCATCTCCAGTTCCTGATAGTTGGAAGCTGAGTGAAATATTCGCAACTGGAGTTGTTCTTGGAAGCTACCAAGCTCTTGCCACTGTCATTTTCTTCTGGCTCGCTTACGAGACTAACTTCTTTACGGTAAAATCATAATTCTCTTCAACTATAGTGTATTATGACTTCTCTTCAACATTATTATGACAATTCAGTGCATTACTTTCTTCTGTCACAATTCAGTGTATTATGACTTCTCTTCAACATTATTATGTGAATAAACTAGGGAATGTGAAATGTTATGCAGAATCATTTTAGTGTGAAGGACCTGAACAAACACCACTTTGACATGAAAAATGAAGACATAGCAGATGCGCTGAACCAGAGACTCGCGTCCGCAGTGTACCTGCAAGTGAGCACCATCAGTCAGGCCCTTATATTCGTCACTCGCTCCCGAGGCTGGTCCTTCACCGAACGACCTGGCCTTCTCCTCGTCTTTGCCTTCCTTCTTGCTCAGCTGGTACTTTCAAATCCTGTCATTTCCCCATTTTATATACACAACTATTACTTTAATATGGTATCAGAACTTGGTCTTTTCACGGGCAGAATCTCACATACGATCAAATTTCATATTAATAACACATTTTGTATACTGAAAATGTAGTGTTTGTTTATTACAGATTGCAACAGTGATATCAGCTACAGCGAACTGGAAATTCGCGGGAATAAGGAGCATTGGCTGGGGCTGGACGGCCATCATATGGATGTACAATATCTTGACCTATTTGCTGCTTGACCCTCTCAAGTTCGCCGTAAGATACGCTCTCAGCGGAAAGGCTTGGGGCCTAGTCGTTGACCAAAGAGTGAGTCATTCTATCATCATGTCGTAAAATTATTTTTTATCAGCAGTAACAACAAATGTAGAGAATAGAATCAGTAACTTCATGCTCGTTTTAATCCCCAGAATGTCCTCTCCTCCCTATTAGCGCCTAGCGTTTTTTACAATATTGTTAAAAGTACAGAAATGTGTATGTTTTTAATTTAATGTGTTTTATCATCGTTCGTCGACAGACTGCATTCACAACCAAAAAGGATTTCGGGAAAGGATCTCGGGAGGCGGCGTGGGCGACAGAGCAGCGAACGCTGCACGGACTCCAATCTGGGGAGATGCCGGAGAGAAGCACTTTCGGGGACATCAATATGATGGCCGAAGAAACTAAGAGGCGTGCAGAGATTACTAGGTTCGTTTTCTTTATCATACCTTACTTTCTTGTTACAACGTTATTTTGTGGTGTTGTTTGAGATGTAATTTGTTTGCAGGTTGATGGAGCTTCACACTCTGAAAGGGAAGGTTGAGTCATTTGCGAAGCTAAGGGGAATAGATATTGACGCCATGAATCAGAACTACACTGTATAATTAGGGCCTTTAATTTCCTATATATTTTTCTCTATTCTTTTATATTTTATTTTTCAGAGCCTGTAGAATTTTTAACCTTTTGCCGTTGTACGCCAAATAAGGATCAGTTTAGTGGTCATGTGCTTGGTACATCATTAATCATATAGCATGTGTTGTATCATTAATCATATAGCATGGAAATAAGGATCAGAATATATGATTATTATCTTCCATCAATTTATTTTATCTTGTATGTGAGGATAATTTGGGATACACTTCAATACAAATGAGGTAGAATGTCCAAACTCCGAACTTCTGTCAGGAGTTAGATTGAAAGAGATTTGTGTGTGTTGTCCCCGAGCGAGACATGTGGCAACAAAACTCTACTGCGTATATTTTCAAGGTTCTACCAATCCATCACGTTTTATCATTTCGTACAAATATTTTATCCGGGTCCATCGCATTATACCATTTCGCACAAACATTCTGCCGGTTCGAACATTTAGACATTTTTACTCAGTTTGTACATGATTGTGATTTAGGATAATTATATTCCAATCACTTGAAGTACTGACATATTGTATATATTTCTATTCCCTTTGAAACGATTCTTAATCATATTCAATCACATAATAATAATTAAATGAAACTTTGTTGCTACATTGAATTTTTTGTTTGTTTCATGTAACTAGATTCTTAATCATGACGTAGTGATCAGAAATTATTCCTTAATAATATTATGCCTCACTTTTTCATTGCCCAGTAGGATGAAAAAGTTCTTCAGTTTGGTTACCATTTTTGGAGCTCTTTTTATATGTGTTATAACATATAAAACAAATATAAAATTAAAATAACCTCGACTTTCTGTCCGACCTCTTTACCTTGAAAAATAATTTTCATTCCACTTTCACCTATAGAAAAAGTCTTCGTTCTAAAAAATATACTTTTAATCTCCTTTTAAAATATATTAATGTATTTAGGTATTTTATCTTTAAATGTGTAAGAAGATACATAATATGGAAAGTATCAGTATCTTATTCTGCCATATATTCAATAGGATACTTATTCATGAGAAGATGAACCAAAGTTTCTTTGTTAAAAAGAAGTTTAATTTACAAGAATAGACATCATACTCTCGCGTTTTATGATCATATATTTATTAAGTAATGTTTATTAAATAACGTACACAATCGCAAAAATAATCAAGAACAAAATCTAATAAATTAGACCTTCAATGGTAGTCTACACAGCTTCTTAGTTAAAGGGCACAACACTCATTCAAACTCCAATCTCGTGTCATTGAATCTATGATTGGAGTCTAATTCTATGATTGGTGTGCGATTTTCAGTTGATTTTATCAAAATTGACGATTTTTTTAGTTTAGGATTAACATAATAAGTATTTTTAATTTAAACACGAAAAATTTAGTAATTTTAATTTTTCGTTAATTTATTTAACACATGTTTCAAAATATAAGTTAAAGTACTAAAAGAAAAATAATGGTTAAGGTATTAAAGTATTAAAGTATGAAACAGTTATTTTTTGGTGCAGTAGTTACGTGTGCAGTGAGGAATAAAAGTTATGGTTTGATTTAACATTCGTATGTTTAGAAGAAGAAGAAAAGAAAAATTATGACGCTAATTTTCTCATCTAATATTATTTTATTTTATTGAAGGAATCTAATATTATATATTGGTATTATCACTCAGAAGTAATAATATAATTTACCCCTCAGAAAATCAAGATTAGTCTTAATCGATGTTATTAATTTCTCACAACCGACGACCTTATTTTGGAAAATAAAAAAAAGGTTTTCTATTTCTACTCGGACAAAGGTTACGTAATCAAAGAAGCAATACCTATGTGTATATAAATAATACGATCAATATATTATCAACAAATGCAACCTTAAATCTTCCAAACATGTCGGAGCAATCGTGGCAACATCTTTTTGAGGTGAGACTGCTCGACAATCATCAGTCGGCGGCGGTGGGGCCAACGTCCGAGGCGGCGATATCGGTGCTGCCGCATGTGGCGGTGGCAGTGGACGGAACAGAGCAATGTGCCGTGTGTTTGTGCGAGTACGAGAACGGCGGCGAAGGAGCGAGAGCAATGCCATGTCACCACTGCTTCCACTCGGGCTGCATCGAGAGGTGGCTTCGGGTCCACGGGTCGTGCCCGGTTTGTCGGTTCGTGTTGCCGGCGGGGGAGAGATCGGCTGTGCTCGGCGCAAGTTTGTGGGTCGGGGAGGGCGGCCCGTTTGGCGGACGTGACCCGGTGGAGCTCGGGTGGAGACCCGCCCGCCCCAGTTACACAGGGTTTAATATTTTTGAACATTTGGGTATTGGTGATCAGTTGGGTTGGTATGGATGGTCTGTTTGAATTTTTAGTTGAATTAACCATCTAACATGATATTAGAGGCAATAACACTCACCCGAATTCAAACCTCAAACCTCAAACAAAAATATATCTCTATCAAATTTATTTCATGAATGTTTTTTAAATGTCTCATCTCGTATCATATTTTAATTCTATGTTTTTCAAAAAGGTCCTTACTCTTTAGCAAACTTGTCTCAAACATCTATTTAAAATATGTGTCGTAACTTTTAATGACCTCCTCAAATTTCTTGTCTGTGAGGACACATGTAAATTATAAAGTGATAATTTTTCCACACGTGAGTTTTTATATGATAATTTTTTTTTCATTTATATTACCTGCAAAGTTTAAAAGAAAATATTTTAGGGGTACCTACGTAATAATTGTGTTTCTCCAACTATCCGTGCGCGATATTATCCTTAATTATATATACCTCTGTTTTAGTCCAATGATCTGGTTCCAATCGAGCTCCACTTCAAGGAGATCACTTGGGTCTTCTTCAATTCAACAAATTGTGTAATGATATCATTTTTCTTTTAAACTTAAACTTTGTGAATTCTAAAAAGTGCATATAAATTATTGCATTGAATGTGTTAAATGTAGGGAGTAAATTGTGGTGGTTCAAGAGGCCCCATATTTGGAGGCTGCTCAACCATACCATTAATTGACTACATCTTTTGAAAGTCCATTTCATATTTGTTTTCTCACATAAGAGCAGGACCTACCATACCAATAATCAATCAATATGCGTTTTTGTTTGGGTCAATGCTTTTTTGCAACTTCTCTTATCTGCATTTTCATTCACTCATTCTTCATTACAGAACATAACATATCTTGAGATACAGAGAGAGAAGAAGGCTCTGCTCATTCATAGTTTTCCAATGGAGTTTGCAACTGCTGCTGCTGGAGCTTTACTCAGTGCTTCCTTTGAGAAGCTTCTTGACATGTTGATTTCTCCTGAACTGCGCCAACTTGTTAGCAACACAGAGGTTGAGTCTCAGCTCCAGAATTGGAAGGTTATGCTCCGCAAGATCCACGCTGTCCTTGAAGACGCCGAACACAAGCAGACCACGAGCGAGCAGGTGCAGATCTGGCTGAGTGAGCTCAGAGACCTGGTCTATGACGTGGAGGACGTTCTGGACGAATTTGCAACCGAAGCTTTGCGCCTCGAACTCAAGAGCAATCATCAAGTTGCCTCAAGTTGTCATAAGGTAACAAAATTCCTACCTTTTTGTGGAAGTAATCGTCTTAAGTTCGTGGCTAGAATGGGATCCAAGCTGAAGGACATCACTAGTAGAATGGAAACAATTTCTACTCACAAGTCAAGTCTTGATTTGGGGGATAAGGCTGTTGGAGTTGGGAGAGGAAGGTCTGAGATTGCAGCAAGAGCACCAACTACTTCTTTGCCTGACACTCACTTCTTTGGGAGGGATAAAGACAAGAAGGCTCTTCTTGGGCTGTTGCTGGCTGATGGAGCTGATGTTGTCTCTGTCATTCCGATCCTGGGCATGGGAGGGTTGGGCAAGACCACTCTGGCTCAGCAACTCTACAATGACGACAATGTCAAGCTTTGTTTTCATCACAGGGCATGGGCTTGTGTTTCAGACACTTTTGACATTCTCACCATAACAAAGACTATTTTACAATCTGTTGGGGGAAAGACTCGCGATGACAAGACTCTTGATCAACTTCAAGTCGCCTTGGAGACAATGTTGTCCGACAAGAAATTCCTTATTGTCTTGGATGACGTTTGGAACGAGAAATATGAAGATTGGACCGTTCTTTATAAGCCTTTTAGAAGAGGAGCTCCTGGAAGCAAGATCATTGTCACATCTCGAAATGGGGAAGTTGCACGACTGACTGGGACTACTCCAGCTTATCCTCTGGAAGAGCTAACATATGAAGATTGCCTTTCTTTATTCGCCCAGCATGCCTTGGGAGCGAACAATTTTGACGGGCATCCGGATCTGAAAGATATTGGGCAGAAGATCGTTGGCAAATGTAAAGGCTTGCCTTTGGCCGCAAAGACACTTGGCGGTTTATTGAGGACTAAGTTGATGCGTGATGAATGGGTAGACATACTAGAAAGCGAGATTTGGCATCTTTCAGAGGAGACAAGTGATATTCTTCCAGCTCTGAAATTGAGCTATCATCACCTCCCTTCAAAATTGAAGCAGTGCTTTGCTTACTGTGCCTTATTTCCAAAAGACTATGAATTCGACATGAATGAATTGGTCCTTTTATGGATGGCAGAAGGCTTTCTATCACAACCACAAAGGAGTAAGCGTTTGGAAGATGTGGGAGTTCAATATTTCAACGCCTTATTGTCAAGGTCATTTTTCCAACTATCAAGCAAAGATTGTGCAAGATTTGTGATGCACGATCTTATTCATGATGTAGCTCAAGCTGTTGCGGGAGAAATATGCTTCCATTTGGATGGTAATGTGGATGCACACAAACACCCTCCAACTCCAAGAACACGTCATTCGTCCTTCATCCGACAATATGCTGAGGTTTCTAGAAGATTTGAAGTTTTTGAGGGAAGCAAGAGTTTGCGGACATTATTGGCATTAACTATTCAAAATGCATTTGGAGATGATTATATATCTGAGGTTCTTTTGGATAGGTTATTGTCAAAACTAAGAAACCTGAGAGCAATTTCTATAAGTGGTTACCGGATAGAGGAGGTACCAGGGTGTGTTAATGGTCTGAAGCATTTAAGGTACCTAAATTTATCCGCAACTCGTATCAAATTGTTACCGGATTTTGTTTGTTCTCTCTTGAACTTGCAAACACTACTGTTAACAAACTGCTATAAGCTCGAGAAGTTGCCTTCAAGCATCGGGAGTTTGCCTAACTTGTGTCATCTTGATATCCGTAGAACGGACAAGTTGAAAGAAATACCCGCTGGAATTGGTAATTTGACAGAGCTGCAAAGTTTGGGAAAATTCATTGTGGGATTGGCAAGAGAAGGTGGACTGAATATAAGAGAGTTGAAAAACCTTTCAAAACTGAAAGGAGAGCTTTGTCTTGAAGGGTTGCAGAATGTGGAGAAGACTCAAGACGCAAGAGATGCTGACTTGAAAGGAAAGGAAGGTCTCAAGCATTTGGAGATGAGGTGGAACAGAAACTTGGATGGTTCCATATCAAATGAAAGTGTTGCATCCAAAGTGCTTGAGTTGTTGCAACCTCATGGAAATTTAGAAACACTTGTGATTGAGTTCTATTGTGGATTGAAATTCCCGTCGTGGTTTGGAGATCAAGTTTTGATGAGTAATGTGGTGAAGATTGAACTTTGTGATTGTTGGAAGAGCACATCATTACCATGCCTTGGGAGATTACCAATGTTGAAGCACTTGATCATAAAGGGGATGAAGGAAATAAAAAGTTTGGGTGATGAATTTTATGGCAGTGAAAGTGGTGGTTTTCAGTCACTGGAGACTCTCAAGTTGCAGGATATGCAGGGATTGGAGAAGTGGTGTTTGTGTGGCAATGTTGCAGCTGTTAGAGAATGTGGATGTAAGCTCCCTAATCTGCTCGAGCTTGAGATGGTAAAATGTCCGGTTCTTGTAGGAGAATGTTTGGTCAGCCTCCCATGTCTTCGTAAATTGACATTAGAAGAATGCAACGAGTCTGTTCTCAGATGCATGAGTGACATGAACTCCCTCAGGACCTTAAGTATAGAGGCAGTGTCAGGGCTTTATTGTCTACATGACAGTATTGGACAGTTGTTGGTGGGACTTGAAGATCTAGAGATCAGTAACTGTGATCAATTGTTGTCTTTACGGCAGAGTGAGCCTGGGATTATAGATGACATGACTTGTCTGAGAAGTTTGGAAGTAAACTTTTGTCCTGTTCTTGTATATTTTTTTACAACACGGGCAATAAAGAAGATGACATCTCTTGAGAAGATGATTGTCGAAGACTGTCTCAAAATTAGTTCAGAGCAAGGGGAAGAGGAGATGAATGATGAGGTTAAGTCGTCAGGGAGTCTCAAGCATATAGTGCTTCAAAATTGTGGGGATCAGTTGGTGGAGTGTGTGGTAAATGGGATAATGTTGGGTTGCAAAGAGAATTGTTTGGTTGACCGCTTAGAGATAAGAAGTTGTGATTCTCTCCAACACTTGGAAATTAAAGGTAAAAGAGGAGGCAATAAGGTGGGATACCTGCGAATTAGAGACTGTAAGAATCTGGTGTCAATATCTAATTCTTACGAGGAAGAGGGCAGTAATATTGTTGTTGAAATTGAAAATCTGAGTATTAAGGAGTGTCCATCTCTGACATCAGATGGAATGAAGTTACTTGTTGCGGTAAAGAACCTTCGCTTTGGGAGTTGCGACCAAATAGAGTCAGTTGGTGAGGAGAGCATCATATTATTTGACGAGAATCACAACATGGCGTCCACAGTGGTGGAATATATTACTATTCATCAATGTCCAAATCTGAAAAGGTTGCCAGATAGGTTGCATCAACTCACAAATCTCACTCATTTGGGTTTGCGTGGTTGTGATGGTTTGGAATTATTCCCCGAAAGTGGACTGCCCCTTCCCAACCTCATAAGCCTAGTGATCGAAGACTGCAAGAATCTAAAGAGTGGGCCAAAGAATATGGAGAATCTGACATCACTGAAACTTCTATTTGTGAAAGAATGTAGAGCTCTGAAATCATTTGCAGAAGAAGGGGGTTTGCCTCCTAATCTAATCGAACTCCGCATCAGTGGCTGTCCAGATGTAATAAAGCAACAAATGTTAGAGCCACTCACATCCCTTGAAGAATTATGGTTAGGAGGAGGCTGGAGCATAATAGGTATGTTGCTCCCTGCTACTCTCAAGACTCTTTGTATAGAGGACATGTCAAAGCTGGAAAGCATATCATCATCATCTTCTCCTTCTTCTTCGTCAAAGTGCCTCCATCTCCACAAAAACCTCACCTCTCTTACATGGTTGTCGATTACTGATTGCCCCAAACTGAGAGAGTTGCCAAAGGAAGGCCTCCCTCCCACACTTGAATACCTATCTATCAGTGGATGCCCCATTGTTGAGAGCAGGTGCATCAAGGGAAAAGGCAAATACTGGCCACGAATCTCTCTCATCCCGCAGATATGCGTGCGTGGTGGGCATTAGAAATTCAAATCATTTTGACATATTAACTTCAAACAAAGCTCCGAGACGGGTTCAATAATGTGGGCCGAGGGCTCTAACCCGGCCATGCTCTCTCCTCCCAGTAATAATCTATTCTTATATATTTATGGAGATTCAATTATAATTCATTCTTATTTAATTATGTTTGTGTAAGTCCTTTGTATGTTTCTTCGGTGCTTCTCCAATCATTGTCACTACCGTCATGATGGAGAAAATGTTGATGTAAATGAACATATATAAATGGTATTCTCCATTAAACCTTTTTCTTCTTCTCTACAATGTTTTCGAGCTGACGAATACAAAGGTATGTGAAATAGAAAGATGTGGAAGTATGAATATGACAACCTTTTGTGTTAGTGTCAACTATTAATATTATGCCCTTAATCTTCAAGAACAAAATAAGCTTCTCTGCTGCAACAAAGTTTTTAAACAATATCAAAAAACTTTTTCGAAGGTTTCGAGTCGTTGTGTATATGGAAGAGCACAGCCCTCTTCATTGACAGGTTTAACTGGTTCAACAACGGCTGACGAGAGCTGTTCACAACTGGTTCTACCGAATCAGATGGGCTCATGAGCCAACTTGTTTAATACTTAATACAATTATAAGAGGCTTAAGTGATTGATTGGCTATATATATTTCATTACGTATATATCAGGGCTTATTTGATTTCCTAAGTAGAATAGTGTCAGGTAATTGGATAAAAGACAAGCAAGGTATTTGCGAAAACTATTCAATACCGCATTTTTGCGAGTTACTCCATTTATCCAAGTGATCCACAGACGACGAAAATCCCTCTTTTGCCTAGCTCTATCACGATAAGCCGAAGCCAATGCTTTTACTATCGCTTGAGCAATAACTCGAGTAAGGGTTGAATAAGCCCCTCGAGCTCCCGATGCAAATAAATACATTTTTGCTTAAAAAGTTAGGTTGATATGTAAGGTAAATGAGTCGAGCCTTTACTTTTACCAGGGTCATTTTTTTAAATATTTGACTCGTATCCATTGTAATTGCCGAATTTGAGTTTATGATTAGAGTTGTTTAGCACTAAACAAGCCAAACTCGAATCCAGCTTATCAAGGCTTGATATATAGAATGGTGAACCGTTTCATTTGATATGTATTTAGTATAATTATATGTACTTGTCATAATAGTTTTGACTTTACACGTATGTATCATAATATTTGATGTTCAGCTTGGATTGAAGAGAAACAAATTACAAGGTAAGCATGTTTTCCAATTTAATTACTCATAGATTGTTGTTTTAAGGGATTAAATGAAATAAAATGGATGAAGTTACTTACCCGTTTGAGATTTTAGGTGTCACACTTCAACATGATATCATCGTTAAGTTCATGGGTTTTTATCTTGTTATTCCTTGTGTAGAGTAAGGGGTGTCCATGGTTTCGGGACCAAACAAATCAGCCATACTAGTTTTGAATTTTTTGGGGCCGGACATGGACTTACAGAGCTTGTTTTGGTTTTGGACTGGGTTCTCCGGTTTGGTTTTTTGATTCTACCCGTTAGAACTGTTTGATTCTCAATTTTTGATGATTAGTTGATATATGGTCCGAAATAGATGATTTTAAGTGGACAAATTGAACTTTTAAGTGAGTCGAATTTAAACAACATTAGACCATTTTCCTTGTATCGGTGCAGGTTGTTAAACATTTCAGCCAACAGACCAAAGAATGAAATACTTGATCAAAATTGATATGAAGGACGATCCAGAGATTGTTGAACATTTCAGCCACCATCTCAACTCTGGAAACCGAAGAACGGTAACCATATATTACGAATCATGTTGTTGTTGCGGACTTGTATACGGTTCATTTGAAGGCGCTTTCATGTATTCTTGTGTAGAAGAAGCGTAAAGCATCATGTTTTTCAACCCAACATTTGTGGATCCATCTTGTCTATAGTCCGCGGGTGCGAAAAAATAAAAAAGGAAAGTGCAATGTATGTTGCGGAGAATGGGTCCCGAATGAAATGTCTCACAAGTTGTCCCAAAGTTTCCTTGCACCCCAAAAAGAAAAGTCCAGAAATTGAATATGAGAGTTTGAACGTTTTATTAAAGTTTGTATCCGAGTGCAACCATACATACATATATATATACATACATACATATATATACATATATATACATACATATATATATATATATACATACATATACATACATACATATACATATACATACATATATATATTGACATACATTACACATATTTCTGGCCAAAGGAGCTTTCTGGTATGGGAGATGCTATGGTCCTAAGATCTCATCCCTTTGGACGATTTAACAACCATATCTTGACCTTATATCGAATAAATATAATCGGAAGAATATGTTCATCGATTTGTATTATGAATTCATAGTATTAAAATAGTGTCAAATATGACAGAATACTTTAAATTTTACAAGAACTCAATATTTACGATTTAACCGAGATGGAAATAGAATCATATATGCACACATTTTGTATTCTCCTTTTTGGGTCGATTCGTGAACGATTCTTTTGGCAGGAAGTATCATTCTCATGGTTGGGGGACTTTCGATCTCCTTGTCTATTGTACCCTCTAGTCATATTTTATTTTTCTAGACATCAATATCAAGCATCTCTTTGGGGCACATATCGTTCTTGTCAGGACTTCTGTCAAATTTTCAAGGGCATCACCCTTTCGTGACATCATGTTATGGGGTCATGGCATATATGAGTCCCATTTAATATAAAATGGAACTCATGTGAGATACACTAATAGTCTCTTATGCAAAGTTCCATTTAATATAAAAGACGGAAATAGACCAATAATTAAGCATTTTCGCAGTTACCACTAAATTTGAAGTTGTTGATTAGCATTTATCAGAAGGGTAAGATTGAACATTGGTAAGGGTGCCCAAAAATAAACAAACCGAAAAGAACCGAATTAGTTTTGTTTTAAATCGAACCAAAATTTTATAAGTTTTGTTTTGATTTATAAAAGATGAAGTTAAAAAATTAATCCGAGTAGAAAATCGATCGATCTGAACAATAACTCATTTATGTAATTGATCATTATTAAATGAGATAATGACACTTTATTACACTTAAGTATAGCGAAATGACACTTTCATACCCTAACTATTTTTGTCTCTTTTTTAGTACCCTAACAAATTTTTTGTGATAAACTATACTAAAATGACTAAAATACCCCTGATTTAAAAAATCAAAATAAAACTAGTCCAATGTGATTAATCAAACCATATTTGAAATTGTTCAAATTTAATTTTACATTTTCGGGTATAATTGTATTTGCATCTTAAATACAAATCAAATTGAATCAGAGATGAAAAAAAATTGAACCAATTCAATTTATAATTTCTTACACCAAGGGTAGTTTAGGTATTTTAGACATTTTAGAAGTAGGTTGTCACAAAAAGTTTATTAGGGTACTAAAATAGAGAGAAAAATAGTTAGAGTATGAAAGTGTCATTTCACTATGGTTAGGTGTATCAAAGTGTCATTATCCCTTATTAAATTGCAGGGACAAATCACTCACTTGATTTGTTTACAAGCGCCCCGCTTTTAGGACTACATATTCGATTTGGGAACACTTATTTAGGGACTTTCTGTACCACCTACATATCTAAACAATTTCGGGACACTTTTGATTCCAATCACTCAAAACAATTTCGGGTCATTCGGGAATGTTTCGATTCCATCCTCACGGACAACTTTCTTGCATTTTGGGACCATTCACTACACCAATTATGTGGTTATGTGACACAATCAAATTCATGTGTTACCCTTAATCAAGTATAATGTAACATAATAATGTGTGTCACCCTTAATAGTAAGAAATGATGACATATAGAAGAATGTGTCACTGTTGAGGAGAAATGGTGATATATAAAATGATGTGTCACTCTTAAGTATAAATGGGTGACATATATACTTATGTGTCACCCTTAATAACATAAAATATCTAACACATAAAAGGGTATGTTACTTCTAAATAGAAATGGGTGATACATGTATTCATGTGACACCCTTAATAACATAAAATATGTGGCACATACAAGGGCGTGTTACACTCAAGTAGAAATGGGTGACACATGTACTTATGTGTCACCATTAATAACATAGAATAGGTGACATATAGATATATATATGTCACCCATTCCTCGTTTAAATCCCTAAATCGTTGCTCGTCTATTCCGTCTCTTTCTCAAATTGTTAGTCGCCTTCATCTAAATTTCTACTCATCGCGGAACAAGAATTGTCACTCGTTGAGAAATTTAGGGCTACGATTCCCCTCTATATCTCATCGATCTTTTCTTTTCACAAACCATGACGAAGAGAATCTCCGACGGCTCCACCTCCAGGTCCATATTTGGGAACCGGTACCCTCGTTCTGGTAAATTCCAATCTCTTCCGATTGTTTTCCGGGAAAATGCGTCTTATAAACTTGATTTGCTTACCTTTTTTGCTGTTTCAGATCGTAATTGTCTAATATTGTGGATTGTGACGATAGGTGGCTCGCTCCTCAGCCTTCTATTTCATACTCGAGCATCAAGGTCAAGTACCTTAAGGTATGTTTTAATCGTTGTTCAGAATTGTAAATTTGCGTGTTGATGAGCTCATTTTTTGTTTTTATTTACGATTATTTGTGATTCTAGTTTTGTCTGGTTAGCGAGTTTGTGATTGTTTTAATTATTTAAGCATATATTTTTGCTTAAACCATAAATCTAGTGTTTGAATCATTTATTGTTTCTGTTAATCATGCAAAATTTTAGTCTCAAATTTTGAGTAACGATTGCCTAAATTTCAATTGAGTTGTTTCTTGTATCATAAGAACACCTGGAGCTTCCTTTGTATAAAAAATAGTCATCGATTAACTCTAATTTTTGTACAATCTATCTATTTCTATCTTAATATCAGCTTGTGTTATGTATGAACCGTTCAGTATCTGTTTTAGTTCATAACTTGAAAATTTTGTAGTACCTATTGATTATAATTTCATGTTTCCCTAATTTTTATTAGGGTATTATCAAGTAGTGTATCAGTTGTGTATGCTTATGTAACTTAACTAAAATCTACTTGGTGATCATTGTGTAACGAGTGTTACATTGGAAACATATTTCAAGGACTAGTCGGAGGAGATGATATTTTCGGAGAAGCAAGTTGCACATTTACGAGCTAAAAAGGATAGTGATTTGTTTCCATCTTATTCAGTGCATAAGGAAGGTTTAACAGCTGCTAAGTTCTCCGACGAGGTTAGTGTTTCCTTTAGTAGTAAATATTTGGTGAACATAATAGACGGTGGGTCAGGCATGTGTGTATCCATGTTGATTGTAAATGTTGATTTTGAAAATCTGATCTCAGGAAGGCATCCCCAAGTCGCGAGTCTCTTGTCCTTCATATTGACTCACTCAGCATGAATGTTAATGAAGGCCATCTAAAAGAGATTTTCAGTAAGTTACTTACATTTGTTCCACCTAAGAAAGGCCTTGTAACCACTTAGGTAGTCAGGTTTCTTTCGTAAGTTTCTCTCTCTCAAGTTCTTTTCTTGTTTATTTGAAAAGACATGATAATAGTACCTTAACGAGATTATTTGCTGAGTAACAATTTTTTTGCTGTCTTGCCACTATCAGACATGACAATAACGTCTTGATGAGATTATTTGCTAAATGACAGTCTTGGGTTTTGGAAAAGTTTTCAAAGTGAGTCTGGCAATGGATAATGTTGTAAGTGTCATAAATAGCTATTATAACATAATTTAAGTAATATTTAGTATTATAGAAATTGTCTAAAAGAGAATATGTGTGGAATATAATGATAGAAGTGTTGCATTGATGGAAACTATGTCTGGACCAAATTTACTATAACAGAACAAAAGAAGGTTTCCCTTGCTAAGCCCATTACTAATACACCGAAGAAAGATGCTCTTATGAATTTTAATTTAAATGAAAGATTGAATTTGTAAAGAATCTTGAATGTGAAATAATAATAAGAAGGGCTTCCGTTGTATTAACTATGTCCTCCTCTTCTATTGTGGGCTTGCGGTTAGTGTCTTTATCTTAAGTAGGATGTTAAGGGCATGATGTCCATTTTTGTTGAAGTAGCTGAAGTCATGGACTCTCTAAATAATGACAAAAAGCTTATTAATACATATGAGGTAAATGTGTTATTCAGTTAATAAGTCACATGTTGTATCTATGATCATTGTTCAGTGGGTCAAAGGTTGAATATTTGAGCCTTACTTCCTAATATAATTTTTCATATTCATGTTAGTTCTGCAAATTTATGAATATGGTGGCATGTAAATTTCTTAATTTATTTATGTTAGTTCTCCAAATTGTTGAGTTCCAAGACATGGTTCCAAGACATATGATTTATATATTTTGTGTGATATTGTGACATAGTGATACTGATTTGTGCTATGAAGCTTCATTTATTTATGCATTGTTGAGTTTAGATTCGAATTTAGCTATGAAGTTTGGATTCAAATTCATATTTAGAATGATTGTGATCTGAAACTTTAAAAAGTAATTAATATGTTAGTTACAGTAAAAAGTAGAGAACAATACATATTTTATTTTGAATTTGATATGAACTTCAATGAATATTCATAATTTTTTATTCAGGGATAAGAGTCTCGGTGAAGATTGAGAGACGACCAAGTGAAGGATGAGATAAGTGAGACATAATTTGATCTACCGTGTTATAACTAGCCTGATTCTTAAGCATATTTTGTTTAACGTGTATGAATTAAATAGTTGAATTTAGATTTGTATTTGTATGACAATAGTATTTTCTATTATGTATGAAATAATTTAACTTTTTAATGATTTATTCAAAATTTTCATAATTATTAAATTTTCATAATTAATTTTTTTTTATTTTTAGAAGAATATTGAGCCAATTATACGTCTTGGATGACACCCTACTTTAAGCATGTGTGACATATATACACGTCACCCTTTCTAAATAATGGGTGACACAACAATAGTGTCACTTTTTCTAATATATGTGACATTATATGTGTCACCCTCTTCTTGTTAAGGGTGACACAAATTTATATGCCACCCTTTCTTTGCAAGGGTAACACAGATACATATGTCACCATTTCTTTGATAAGGGTGACACAAATCTATATGTCATCATTCGTTCATAATATGTGACATACTATGTCCGATGTCACCTAATACTTTGGGTGATAATGGATATGTGACATCATTGGGGCGACACATGTGTGTGTCATCCAACACTTTAGGTGACATATGTCATGCTAAGGATCATAAATATTGTGTCACCTTAACACATAATTGGTGTAGTGATTTCGATTCGGGGCATTTTTCCCTCCTTTTTCTTTGGGAAAATTCTCCATGGGACATTTTTTGTTGTCTTTCGGTCGATACCCCTCTCTTTTTGGGCAGGAGATACGGGGAAATTATTGATTTTTTTCCGTACTCTTTCTTTTATTGCAACATTTTAAGACACATGTTTGTTGTACCTTTTTAGGACACAATTCGACTAAAACATATCTCTCGCTCTGAACTATCGGGGCCCCCATTTATCAATTAAGGCATCTCTCTCTCACTCGCTCGGGAGAGTAGCGGACATTTACGAGGCATCTTTTTGCATTTAGGGACAAGGCATCATCGTAGGCATCTTTTTGCATAGAGGCGATTATTGTAGGCATCTCGTGCAAGCCTCATGTCACTCGGGCCTTGTTGATCCAACTTGTTATTGTAGGTCTATTTAAATCATCAATTATTTATGATATCTCCGATGTGAGATAAACAACAGACTTATAAAGGGCAAAACACTAATTCAACTCTGATTGAGAACCAGATCTCCTCGTCAGTGCTGAGAGAAAAAATTTAACTTTTATATATACAAGAAAAAGGACCCTTCTCTAACCAAAGGTGTTTATGAGTGCTCCACTCTATCTTTTTGTTCATTATTTGTTTCTCTTGCTTTCTATATATATTTATATGTCTTCTTTTTCGATATTTTATTTAAAATAATATTTTTTTTGCAAACATTTTAGTTTGGGTTTGGGGAACATGGTTGCTATGCTGTATTGGCCGCGCGTTGGTTGCACAGTCTTCTCTGCTCTGGAGTGGGGTTTGGTCTGAGGTTAAGACTTGAGAGAGTGTATATATATATATATTAGATTATATTAGTTTTCTTATATTTAGTTTTCTATATTTATATTTCCTTTCTCGCATGTATTAAGGTTTTCTATTATATTCATATTACCTCTATATATAGAGGTCTCTTGTAATCACAATACACACATTAATAATATATCTCTCATTATTTCTATCAATATCAAATACAAACCAGAGAAAAATGTTCAAACGTCTAAACTGTATAACATGCAGCGCAATGTTGTATCACTATGTAAAAATGTAGTGTAATGTTGTAATCGTAAGATTCGTGTCAAATTTAAAATTTCAAAACTAATCCAAATTATAATATTTTAAGTTATTTTTTTCCTCAAATACAGTTTAAAATATTTTATACGTAATATTTAGCAAAACTATTAGGCTTATGAAATCAAAACAAATAATCACAAATGAAAAATAGAAAACATCATTTTCTTCAATAACAAAATGTTGTCTTCAACTTTAAGATCAGAAGAGAAATTTACACATGTCTTCATGAATTATAATTGAGTTGGGCTTGGGATATGTGCGGTTGACGGCTGGGTGGTTTTGCGGACGGGTCGGTTTTACCAGTTCCTTTGAATACTCCTACAAGTCCCAACCAATTACGGCATGTTTAAAAAAAGTATTCATCATTTTGCATTGCTCATAAGTAGGTGGGTGGTTTCGCTTCTGATAAGTTTATATGACAGAACTGATAGAGAGGAGACGAATTTTAAAGAGCTCGAAAAATTATTTTACTGATTTATGAAAATATGATTTCAGATAAACCAACAAGATAAAAGATATTAATTTTACTTACAGGCAAAACATATTTGATTAGATATACTTACGTACAATTATTCCGAAAAGAATATGGTCGAGTGAAGTGCATCTAAACTCTTAATATTTCGGATACTCAAATTTAGATATTTAAATTACATTTTATAATTAACACATTATTATATTATAACTACTACTTGGCACAGTGTTCCAAAATAAATTTTCTAAAGAGAGTTCATCGATGTTTATAAGTGTAGATAAATTATTGGGTACGTATAGTGTTACTGTAAACCAAAAAATAATATATTATCATCTCAATCAGTCAGAAATTTACGTATATATCAACGAGAGTTGTATTCATAAAGGTTATTTGATGAATGAATTTGTCTTTTGAGATTGGTTGTATGTATATAATATTAATTAATACTATTCAAGACTTGATGAATTTTTGTTTCTTAACATTTGTTTATTGCTTCGTTTCGAAGCATGCTGTCCTAACGTGGTATTTTATTACAGCATGTTGTTTCTTGATTTTTGTCGAAAGCTGGCCTTTTCCATGCATGTGCATATGTTTTAATGTTTCTAAATATTAAATTACAATTTGTATTCTTGCACATCCCACCGAATTATATATTGGTTTTATACTGTTTTGGTTTTGATCTTCTTTTCCTTTTTCCCATGTTTTTTGTCTATTTTTTTAAGTTTGCTATATGCGATCGATCGCAAGTATGTTATTGGCAAAAAGGTCTCCACTCTCTCTGTCTCTCTAATGTGTTTATTTCAAGCTTCTCTTTAAAAATCATTCTAACTCATCTAAAAAGGCCCAACTTATACTACTCTAATAGTCACCCTTAAATTTAAGTAGGCTTAAATTTGTATTTTATGTGTCAAATTTGTAATTTGGAGATGGTTGTGCTCTTTAAAGTCGACTCTATGATATCATATGCTATTTGGATTTGCCTTTATGTTGTCATATGCAATTCAAGTTTACTTCTATAGCGTTATAGGCTTTGATTTCGACCCTTTGACATCATAAAGACAAATCTAGAGCACAAGACGTCATAGAACACAAGATTCCAAAGGCCCAAAGTCGTAGAGCGCTGGACACCATAGAGGTACAGCCGAAGAGCATATGATGCCAAAAACTTGACTTAAAGAACACAACTATCTCCAAATTACAAACTCAAATCGACTTATCAACCGATTTAATTTTGAGGGAGACGATTAGAATGATATTAGCTTATTGACAATAAGTATTAGAGTTATGTTTAATATTCAGATACTCATATCAAACACCATCAATAATATTACTCTCGCTTATTCAATTCGAGCCCGGACAAAACCTTATTTTTAGGCAAATTTCACATTTCCTTACGGGTTTAGCATGTGTTCTACAACTTCATCTCCTGTTGCTTACAGCCTCTTTTATATTGGCAATTTTTTATCATCAACCAGAGCAACTCATTTCTCTTAAGCACATGCAGAAGTTTGCTTTACTTTTTCCAATTTTGGCAATGATCCATGTTAAGCTTCATATATTGGATTCACAACTAAAATGTCTTGTGTGACACTTTCTCTGCATATTTGTTATACGTGTTTATATACTTTTAACTCTCTTCTACGAGTCTTTACTCGATATATCATAATGGGTGAAAATCTTATTTATCAAAATTTGTTGAGTATGCTTCGACGGTCACGTGATGATAAAAATTAGACCATTGTGACGAGGTTATGGTGAAATATTGACAATGTTGTAATATACATCATGGAACAATTGGTTTTGTGGTGTAGTTGGTTATCACGTCAGTCTAATACACTGAAGGTCTTCGGGTAAAGTCATTTGTAATTTAACAAAATATATTTTCATTTTTACAGTTTTATCTGAATAATGACAATTTTTCAAGCATCTTTTATTCAATAAATGCTTGAAACTTATAATGTATTTTGAAAGTCCCACCTCAACAATGTAGAAAAGAAATAGAGCATGTACATGATATAAAAGTTAAGGTCGTGAGTATGAACAACATACTTACCTGGACGGGGTTAGCGGGTGATCAACAATACCCGTGACCTAGGGCTGTGACCTCCATTGCACATGACGGAGGGGTGCCAGTCCTAAAGCCTATCCGAGTTGGTAGAGCTTGCGTCATAATTTGTGATAGTTGGGGTATGCGTTCGCGCGGCCCCTCCCAATCTATAGTTTTAAGTAAAGAATGTCCAGACATATAAAAGTATGCGTGATATTAATTATTTTGAAATTTAACTTAACGTGATATAAAAAGAAGAGGTGTATGATATGAAAGTCGATACTCTAAACTATTTCTGGTAAATGGGTCGAGGTAATTTTTAACAAGCGATAATGTTTAAAATTATGATCACATCTACTCACCTTAAATAAGAAGTGGACCACAGAAAATTGATTAAACATTTAAACATTTGAGGCTTAAGAGTGAAGAGAGACAACCCGATGCGATAAAGACTCGATTTGAAGATGAAACTGTTTTTGATTGGCAATAAAACGATTAATATAAAGAAAGAGAAACATATTTGGGAGTACTAGATTCTTGATTATAAAATAGCAGTACATGAAAGAGACATAAAACTGAAAAACATGAAAGTGATAAAAAAATACAACATGAAAGAATCACACAAACTTGACTGAAAATTTTGAAAAATTGAGTAGAGTTCATTCTGAAATGAGACACCAAATGATGGAAGACGAGAGAAGCTCATGCCATTGATTGAGATCCTAAGATTGCTAGCCGACCTCAATTCAAAACCTTTTTCCAAAAATCTCTTGACGAAATGTGGTCTACATGCAAGTTTAAAGTCTTATAAAATATGATCTTAAATTTTTGTGCCTTCACGGGTTTATCGCGGGCTTTACGTCATGGTTTTTAGATCCTAAACAACTAAACCAGAATCGTTTTGAGAAGTACCTCTTTTACAATGTCAATTTTTTTATCATTAAAAAGAAACAACTCATTTCTCTTACAGGATAAAGATGAACTTTGCAATATTTTGAAACGGCATATCAATACTAAAGTTAACTACATGTGCATTTTTTATTCATCATATGCTTGAAATGTAGAAGCATTATATGTGGTTTTGTGGGTTTTAAAGTCCCATATCAACAAGATACGAAATAAATAGACCATGCATACGATATAAAAGTAGAGACAGTGAGTATGAATAACATACTTACCTGGATGGGGTTAGCGGGTGATCAATAATGCCTGTGACCTAGGCTTGTGACCTCCATTGCACATGACGGAGGAGTGCAAGTCCTAAGGTCTACCCGAGTTGGTAGAGCCTGCATCATAATTTGTGTTAGTTGGGGCCTGCGTTCGCGCGGCCCCTCCCAATCTATAGTTTTAAGTTAATAGTGTCTAATTGTCTAAGTATTTTTTTTTGTTGAGATTTTCAATAATTAAATATCTTTTATTTGATAGATATAAAAATTTGACTCAATTTCACCCGTTGTAACCCCTATTATAAAGGTTAATATGCTTATGACTTGTTAAGATTTTATTCGACTATATTAATTACGTACTAATCAATATGAACTTAATGTTATATAAGAAAAAGAGGTGTATGGTATGAAAGTCGATGCTCTAAATTCTTTCCTAAAATGTGGGTCAAGGTAATTCGCTTTCACTTCTACAAGGCGAGAGATAAGATTCCACATTTTGAGACAAAACATTTTTTTCTTAAATGTGTTAAGGTTGATTGTATAAGCACATGACGAGAGAAGAGATAAGATTCCACATGTTGAGACATTCCGACCTAACAATGCTATAGAAATATTATTGTTACATCATTATGAGAGAAATTAGCTTTTTTCACTTCATAAAATTAAACTCAAGTTTGATTCATTTATTAAATAAATTTAATACTAATCTCAAATTCGTACTTGATAAATGTAGTTGGAGTAACACGTTAAAATCTTGACTTATTTTCATGATTATTCATATTACCAAATTACAAATTAATTGGTTTCATTTCATGTTAGTATTTTACTTAATAGTGTTGCAACATAAATTAATTGGTTTTGTGGTGTAGTTGGTTATCATGTCAGTTTAACACATTGAAGGTCTTCGGTTCAAACCCGGGCGCAGCCATATGTTTTATACATTTCTGTTAACCATTTTGGCAATTTGTAATGATCACTCAAAAACAACTCATTTCTCTTAAACCTGAGTTTACCATAAGAATAATGATGAACATTAAATGCAAAAAATCACCTTATAACAACAACTTATGAGTGTAACTTAAAATGACATGACAATTCTAAAATTGAATAAATGCACATCTTTTGTTTAATAAACCCATGAAATGTATAATGTAGGAGCAATGTTTATGTTTGAAAATTTCCAAATTTCTGGTTTCTAAAGTCCCACATTGATGAGTTATGAAAAAGGAGGTATGCACATGATATAAAAACAGAGGCAATGAGTATGAATGACATACTTACCTGGAAGGGGTTAGCGGGTGATCAACAATGCCCGTGACCTAGGCTTGTGACCTCTATTGCACATGACAGAGGGGTGCTAGTCCTAAGGTCTACCCTAGTTGGTAGAGCCTGCGTCATAATTTGTGTTAGTTGGGGTCTGCGTTCGCGCGACCCCTCCCAATCTCTAGTTTAAAGTTAAGGGTATCTGAACATGATAAATTAAGGATGATGACATGGAGAGATGAGAGATTCCTTTTGAGAGCAGTGAAGGAAGTCATGTTCAAAATGGTGATTCAATCTCATGACTTCAACTACGAGCGTATTTTTGTTGCCAAAACATCTCAGATATGTTAGGATCGATTGTGTGAGCACAAGACGAGAGGGAAGGACGAAGGTTCCACCAGTTAAGAGATTTCAACTTAGCGACGCGAAGAAAACATGGTTATCACCTCTTTAAAAGAGAAGATAGCATGGTCGAAATGACATAAAAACATACTACCCTTGCATCTCATAACAATTTATCAACATAGTAGCATATGAATTAACTTGAGATGCCCTCTCTTATCGTAATCATAGTTTTGGTCAAGGTAACATTTTAATCACGATTCTCACTATTATTATAAATGACGTTTATCATTTATTTATTATCCTAAAAAATCAAGTTGATTTTGATTTAAAATTGATTTTATATTACAATGTTGTAAAAAAATTAGGCAGCAGTCAACTGAAGAGATCTTTCTAACGACTAATAAAAAAATAAATTAGAAATATTAATAAAAAAGTAAATCGAATGAAAAGATTAATTAGAAATAAGGATGACACTATTCCATGTCTCTGACATGGTTCTGATTCCCCGCCCTGCTTCATAGCGAAAAATCTCTAAATCCGAAGAGAAATGGGATAGACAGAGATATCTCTGCCCCGATATATGCTTTTATTAAAATAATAGTTTTTAATAAAAAAATTATTAAAAATAAAAAAATTTAATATCTTTTTTTGTGTTTGAAATGGAACACGGGAAATTTTTATATTCATCGAGGAATTCTCGTCCCTGTTAATAACGAGTTTTGTCAAATTCGTCCACTCACCTTATTACCATCCTAAACTTATAAAGAACTAATAGCTACTAAATTACTAATCGAACAAGCTGGAAATTTTTATCTCATTGCATATTATAAAGTTATTGATTAAGCACCCTAAGAGATCACAGTTTGGAGTCTCTCCTTCCTCCTCCACTGTCTACTCTACCGGCAAATCCCCAATACCTCTCCGCCAAAATCAGCTCTCGCCGCCCCAACTCGCCGACCCGCGACGCCGGTTCGACTCCGTGACCGTGAAATCGATCGCGAAGGAGTTCATAGCCAATCGAACCAACTGAGAAACATCAACCTCTCTGACAATGCCTGAAATTAAGATTATAGCCAAGAATTTCATGGACATGGTGGCGTCTCTGCCCGCCATGAAGCTCGATAAGCTCTATAACAATGCTTTCATCTGCGAGGCCATTCTCAGGTCCTCCCTCTCTCTTTCTGGTCTTGCCCTTTTGATTTCATTTGGGTTTGTTTGATTTTGGGATTTTTGTTAGGTTTTCAGAAATCCAGAATCATATATTTCTTAAATTGTATTGTTGTGGTGTTAATTTGGCTTGATTACGCATTGTTTATTCTAGTATGTAATAATAGTTGTTCCTTTTCTTGTTTCACACAGGTCTTTGCCACCTTTGGCTAAGAAGTATGTGCTCCAGATGTTGTACATTGATGTTCCAGTGACAGCAACCTCAATGGGACAATGGGTTCTTGCAGATGGATCGTCTAAGCACAAAGTTGCAATTGATAGATTGATTCAGTTGAGGATATTCACGGAAAATGTCGACAGAGTTGACAGGTGAGCTCGTTTTGTTTGCATTTATTTCATTGAATTGGAATTGAGGAATATTAGCCTAATGATGGGTAAATAGCAGATTAAGTGTAATAGTTAGCACTGCGAAGATCAACATCAAGTACAACATATTGGTGGATCAAGGCTGCTCGTAGGATGGCTTACCTAGTTAGATATGATTTTCATGGCATGTTGGAGTTGTTTGGATGGGTTTATCTGATAGTCCATGGCACTAATTGAGATTTCTCCATGGCACTAATTGAGATTTCTGCATGGTTAATATGACAACTAATATTTTCTACTGTAGCTTTGCTGTTATATACAAGACAATTTTCATTTCTTCTAGACACAATACCATAGACTGCATAGCTTCGTTAAAATGTGATATCTTATCTATCATTTATCTATTTATTTATTTTCTCCAAATAATGAAGGTTTGCACAAAGCAAAGTTATTAGTAATTTAGTATATTCATTACATGACATACTTGTAGTGATTTACACTCATGTTTGCACTCTTTTGCTGAGGTTATTTGTTCTACTGGCAGGAAAAAGGAAACAACATACAAATTAAATACAGTATTTCAGGCTAATCTCAAGAAACATTTGATACATGGGTAAGTCCAGATTCATATATGTAACGAATACCTGTTGTATAAGTTCTTTCACATAAATGTGCAACATCATCCTTTTGGGCGGTGGAAATGGATTGCAATTTTTTCCTTGCTTTATACCTTGTAAAGGATTTTGCTCACGTTTGTTCAGGAAACTCTGCATACTGTTTGGGTTATTGTGATGTTCTGATCACATATGAAGATAACTATGCATATACTATGAAGTCTTTGTACCGTTAGCTTACCATTGGCACTTCTTTTCTTAATTTGTTAAGTTATGTCGTGCATTTGATATTTAATGTTAGACCAATCACACTGTTGTATTTACCATAAATTTGCATCCGGATACCTATTAACACAGTAAAGATCAAATTGGATATTCCAGGGGAGTTTTGCCAAGAGAACCAATGCCGACAAGTATTACATCAAGGCTACCAAGCTTAGAGGATCTTGAAGCATATGCCCTTGAGCAATGGCAGGTGTGAGTGTTTTCATTCTTAATATTTTTTATGCACTTGTATATAAGGTTATATTGTAGATCCTACTTACCTTGGAAATTCTATTTGGAATGTAATGATAGTTTATTTCTCATCATTGTTTAGTTCATTATTTATGCTACTGTTTCTTACATCTTCCGCTTATGTCAAATCAGTGTTTCTTGCTGCATCTGATAAATTCAACCCAAGCTGAGAGGGCTACTAACTTCAGCTCCTCTATGATGAAAATCTTCCAGAAAGGTCTTTTGTCCCAAAGGTACTATATCTCTCAAAATAGCCACTCACATTTCCCCCCCTCTTTTACAATTCAATTGCCATATTGAGAAACATGTATGTTCAATATTTCAATAGGGAAAAAGAAGCTCCAAGACTAACTGAAAGTGGGTTCCAGTTTTTGGTACGTTATTAAATGACCCCCTGCAGTTCTTCAGACACACCTTACTGTTCATAATAATTTAATCTGTGGAATTAACAGCTGATGGATACAAATGCGCAACTTTGGTACATAGTCAGAGAATACATATCTAATTCAGAGGTATGGATTCCTAAGATTCTTTTCCATGGATCTGTGTACAGGCGCATTTGGGATTGAAACCTGACAGTCTTGAGTGATGGAAATTTGTAGAAAATATGATGTCTGAAAACTTGGAAAAGAAAATTATATACTCCATTATTATTTGGTATATGTTAGTATGAATTCTTGTTAAGAGAGAGAGAATATTATGAAGTCATTTCCCTCTAATGTTAGGTCTTCTTTGTACATACATTAGGCTACATGCAGAGACTCAGAGTATATAAAGTAAGAACAAGCTACCCTCATTTATTCAAAACTACTTATTCATAACCCATGAAAAATTCTCAATATAGTCTTAATATGACCTTCCAACAAAAGCAAATTGGAAAATTATATTTTATTTGTCTATGCAAAATAGAAGTTGGGAGATAACTGTTCTATTACATTTCATTTGGAGTTTGCCTCCCTTTGCTAATTCAAAATCAAACATGGCCAGTCTGGGCAATATCTAAAATGTCTTCATTAACATGATGTTTATCTCATATCTTGATGTTGCATTTTGGAACAGGAGCGTGGTGTAGACCCAGCTGACTTGATTGCTTTTCTGCTAGAGCTTAGCTTTCATGTGACGGGCAAGGTATTAAATCAAAATTTATTATTTATTTCAATATGAATTATTAAATATTCTGATATTCTAATAATTACAAAATTAACACATCTAAATTTACACTGTAATGTGGAATTTATAAATTGGTCCTTTGGTTGATCTTCTTTTCCAGTAGAAGGATGGAGTGCATTTTAATATTTCATGTCACATTGTCTATGAAAGGACTTAGTATTGCCGAGTCAAACATGACAAATGCGTAATTCTGTATTTGTGTAATCACTTTATCGTCCTGTTCTTTATTTTCTAGGCATACAATAACAATACATTGACCGAGGTTCAGAGGAGTGTGATCAAGGACCTTGCCGACTTGGGATTGGTTAAACTTCAGCAGGTTATTCTCAGCTGTGACATAGTTTTACATGACGAGTTGGTTATCTATCAGATACAATTTTAAGATTGGTAGTAAATTGTAACAACTCTTTTATATTCATCCAGGGTAGAAAAGAGAGTTGGTTTATACCTACTAAATTAGCTACAAATCTGTCAGTCAGCTTAACAGATTCATCATCACGGAAAGAGGTAGGAATTATGCAGAATGATCCATATGTGTGATTGCATAAGGTTTAAAAGGTTAATTTTTCTTCAATTCCATTTCATTTTGTTGATTTGTATTCCATCATTGTTTTGCTGTATACCTCTCTCCTGAATTAAACTCCACATTTGTTTTTTTTATTGAATTCAATCCAATAACTACTGATAACTATGCAGCTCAAACATTAGTGTAGGAAGGTGGACGGAAATAAAATATTAAAAATTGCGGGAATCTAACACCTAGGTATTGACTTTTGATTCTTGAGTTTAGCATTAGTTGTGACTTATAGCTATAATTTCCCTTCTTCATTGACTTTTGGCAGCAATATGTCCTATTCTGCAGTGTTTTCATTCTGAGTAGAAAGTGTGAAGTTGTGAACGTGTTATGTGGTGATGTTCTCTAATAATGTGTTTTGTTATTATACTCTTTCTCAGGGATTCGTAGTTGTAGAGACAAACTTCAGGCTGTATGCATACTCGTCCTCCAAATTGCATTGTGAAATTTTACGTCTTTTCTCTAGGTATGCCAGCCAATTGCTGATACACTGTTGTTCAGTCTTACTGTAGTTTTTTTTCTGGTCTTTCATGTGTATATGCTCCTGATTTCTGAAGTGAACAATTATGCATTATTATATGTAGGGTAGAATATCAACTGCCAAATCTCATTGTTGGAGCAATTACAAAGGAAAGTTTATATAGTGCTTTTGACAATGGCATTACAGCAGATCAGGTGGGCATCAATTTGTATCAATGCCTTTCTGTTTCAGAATTTCAGTATCTTTTTATACGGTTCATCCTTGGCCCTCATAATATAAAATATAACCATATTGTCCTTTATTCCTAATGCTAAGGAAAACGTGTATAAATTGAAACCATCTGCATTATATATCACATAAGCACGTAAAATAGGACTTATTTTGACCCAAATTGACTGAGATCGCAATAAAATAAGAACTCCTCCCTTACATGGTTTCTATGACATTAACAGTTTGGACATAAAAACTGAAATTAATTTGTATGTTTTTTTTATAAGCTTCGGAAATTTTATTGCAATAAAAAGAAAAAATAATTTGTATACTTGAGCATCCACTACATCACATTCAATAAGAATGCAGAATCTCCTCTCCAATAATGCCAACTTTGTAAGATAGTTGGATGAGAACATAGCCAGTGGTAATGCTAGCAATATGAAGCATAACTGTCCTTATATTCTATCTGATTCGATCGTATCTTGTAACTTTTTCTGCAGATTATTTCTTTTCTTCAGCAGAATGCACATCCTCGGGTTGCAGAAAAGATACCGTCCATTCCTGAAAATGTCACTGATCAGGTCTCGGTTCATCTCAATGCTCTAACCACAACCACTTAAAACTAAAATCGTGGCTCTAAATTTAATCGCATAAATTCTGATCCTATTTTTTTTACCCTACATCAAAGACCCTCCTTCCAAAAAAATTCTGACCCTTGTTTTGAACGATTTTTTTTGCGTTTTATTATTGCCGATTGACACATGTAGAATGTGTATATGTTCTGTTTGTTATTATGTGATGACATGGAATGCTGTGGATGACAGATTAGGTTGTGGGAATCGGATTTGAATAGAGTTGAGATGAACAATGCACATTTCTATGATGAATTCCCTTCAAAGGTAATAATCAACCGTATCTGATTCATTTGAACGCTGTATCTCTTATTCGTAAAATGCTTTACTCTTTTTCCTGGCAGGATGTGTTTGAGGCCGCATGTGACTTTGCAAGAGAGTGGGGCGGCTTACTTTGGGAGGACTCTAAAGCAATGCGACTAATTGTCAAGGCAGAGATACATAACCAGATGCGAGACCATCTTCGCCGCCAAAAGTAGTAGGTCAGCTTTAAATGATCAAATCAGGCAATGCCAGATGCGATGGTAGTTTCACGTCAAGTCTGACCGGCATAGCAATGAAATATTCAAATTCTATATCTAAACTTGATTTCAAGCACAATCAACACTTCATAATTAAATTATTATTGATGGACACGTGTATACCAAGAAGAGAATATATGAAATCATTTTTGTAGCAGCATTTTCAGATTTCCATCATTTTCCTTGGCCAGACCTGTGACATATTCTCAATCCTTGCTCTCAGTTATGGTTCATTACTTCATTGTTGCAATAGTGTCTTGCTGAATCTCATTTTCTTGAGCTCCGAAAACTTATTCCAACTCAAAAACTCAAGTGGAGGACCCAACTTGTATGTCGAATTCTGAAATAAAAATGAGGGGAACGTACACTTTATACATTTGTCACTTAGTTATACCGAACAAAGAATTGACCGTTTTAAACTTTTGGAAGGAAAATATTAGTTTTGAAAATGAAAAGACGAAAAGCCCTTGGTCAATTTCCAAATTTTCAAATCATGTCACCACGTGTGTTTTGGTTTTGGGGTGCCAGGATCAAACTGGAGACTTCAAACAATTGTACAAACGATCTCGACTTTTATTAAACATGATTGTTACATATGCTCACAACAGGAATGCCCAAAGGTTATGCTCTATTTTGCCGGCTCTATAATTCAGACCTTACCAAATGATATAGTAAAAGGATAAAGAGCTGAGCTACTAAACATTATCCATTTCATATGTTCCTTGTTATTTGCCTAAAATTTGGTATACCCTTCCAATCCAGTAAGATGAATGATAATCTCTAAATGGTACAAAGGAATGTTGGTTTTAGAAAGAACATCCCTATATCTGAACGCAAAGCTAAGCTACAGTGTGTGTCTCTGTCCCATGTAGGGCTCCCCCAGCATCATCAGCGATCTCCTTTAAGAGTTGCGCCAGTCAGAGCCCTGAAGCCAATAAATTACCGTTAGTCTCAACAATGATGGGAATTTTCGGGAGAAAGAAATTAATACATTGTAATTTGCAAAACCAATCAAGGGGCAGTTAAATATCATTACACAACAGTTCTTCTATTCCTTTCAATTTCCCAAGTCGATGCTTGTGCTCAATAAATACTACCATCTTCTAAGGTTCAGCAATAATGCAAAGCTCAGATGTACTACCAGCGAACAATTCTTCTGGATTTAGTATTCATCCCATAATCATACAAATTCACTCACTTAAGCTATGGACTCCACCAAGATATAAAAGGTTTAGTTGCTGAGCTGGATTAAAGGAATTTTAACATACACACAACATCATGGTTTAAAAAGGCTATTGAGGCTTGCGCCTTGAGGCTCACCTCAAGGTGAAGCAGTCGAAAACATCCTTTGAGGCTACGCCTTTCATCAGTAACCTGAGGCTAACGCCTCGGCTTTGTTGAGGCTTATGCCTCGTGCCTCATGTATCGAGGTGGTTAAAATTTCAAAATTTTAAAAGCCCATTTTGGGCATCTTATGAAAGTTCTATACTAGATTTTTTAAATATTGTTATTGAGACTTTTATGTCAATAAGAAACTAAAGTTAGCCTAATAAATCTAAGGAATACAAAATTAAAACATAAATTAGAAGAGAAATCTATAGCAACTCCTCCATCGACCTTCGTAGCCAACTCTTTTTCTAGCCGACCACTCTTCTCCCTCCCTCCCTCTAATCTCTCTCAATCTTCTTTAATGTTTGCTGATTCTTTCGTGATTTTTATTTTCGTCTTTTATTTATTTTACTGATTTTTATTTGTTTTTTTGCTGATATTTTCTTAATTTATAATTGTTCATAATTGATGATTTAATGTTTGCAACTTCTTTGATGCTAATTTTTTATTTATTTATTATTTTTATCATTATGATATGAATTTATTGATCTTATTATGGAGGCTTACCATCACAGACTTAGAGAGTGGACTCGGTCCATGCACTTTTCTGTCCAAGGATTGGCGTTAAGGTGTCGTTTGGTGACTTTGGGTTGGTGGATCCATCCAAGTCTAGAGGGGTTTTTGGGAAAATCTGAACTCTCTAGAAAACCAATCTTCACCATCCATTAGGAGATGGATCTCCTAAAAATAGGTGTTGGAGCTTATTTGTAAACATCCAACCCTCTAACCTCTCTAACTTGTAAAGTTCTTGTGTATAATGTTTGTACTCTCTTTACTCAAAGTGTCGCAAGTATCCAAGGCGTGACATTACGCCTTATTGCGCCTCGAGGCTTACACCTTATGGTGCTAAGCGAAAACACCTTATGGTGCTAAGAGAAAACACCTCAATTCCCGACTTAGGCTTTTTAAACTTTGCACAACATAAATGGTACAACTTAAATAAATAAAAATAACACCGATGAAATTCGGCTATACTGTCATCTCTAACCATGTCCCCTAATTGAGGATTTGAGCACATAAGTGAAATTCCTATAACAAATCCAGCAAAACATAAGAGTCTAGTTAAGGGACTTTTTACAAGAAAAAAAGAGGAAGTAGGATATGAGTCATCATTTTATATTGATTCACATGAGATTTGATGTTGGGATCATTATTGCATTGTATGTAGTTTAGTTGGTTTTCAAGTTATTATGCAGAATTGGTCTATAACTATCGAAAGGTGGTTAGTGATATGAGAGGGATAGTTCTTATCTATGTATATGAATTCTCATTTTCATCAGTTTTGCCTAAGCTGTTTATATCGTCTATCAGTAACTTTTCCTTTCATGGTTTTGGGTTTCCTTGCGCATATTCAGACTTGCTAATACAATTTTCAAAGAAAAACGTTAATTATGATTTCTGGCGATTAGCACAACCAGAGAGAAAATTTAGGGTTTCTAAAGTATACAATCATCACCCTGTAAAACCATAACCTAGCAGTTAAAAAAATAAGACCACCACCTCATAACATGTAACCCTACCAATCTTTCATCGGCATGTGTTGCAAACTCACTAAGTGTTTACCTATTTGTTCACATCAGAGTTTGGCAGGTGTTCAGTAAACGGGTCACCCATTTAAACTAGATTATATGTTAACGTTTATTTACATTTATTAGTCCCACTGGACAAACGGAAAAGATGTTCCAACAGTTTTGAATAACTTAAAATGACAGCATTAACTTCTATGTGGACTAAGAGTAAACAACAAGACAATAGATGGCATGTAAGCATTTAAAACCAACTTACGCAATGTGCATTTGTGAGTTAACAAATTGACTTATATACAGTGAATATAATAGAAGAAAGCATGATAAAAACTTAAAAATCATAACCACTGTACAATTTTCCAATCTTATACTTTCATCCATTTCAACTACAAGCAGCTCAGGCACCAACACAAAAATAAAGGGAAACTATCAGCGAAGATCATCTAACGATGAGAAACAACATCACAAAACTATAACAGATATCAGATTCAAACTCCAAGTCCACAATTCAACTCAAGATCAAGACCTATCCCCTTATTCCATGACAGATAACTTGCGATCTTGAAGTCTACAGTACAGGTTTTACACCTTCTTTCAAACATCTATGTAATCACTCTAAGTCAAATTATCATAATCGTTACCAACTAAAAGACAACTAATCCTCAACATGTAAAATTTTAAAATAACAACAACAAAAGAAAAAGGACAGAAATCAAGATAACGATACTGACACACCAGTGCAGTAAACTCCCGTTACACAGACACACATAAATGGCCATACAGTGAAGTGACTACCAATCAGGCCAACAGTACAAACCTACACAAATTCAAGCCTAGTTCCAACAACGATCCAAATCGGGCACTATAACGAATGCGGGACAATCATTTACTACCATCAGCTACACAGATCAAATCATACACTGTTCCAAGTTCTCACTCAACTTCAAATTAATCAACAAAATCCTAACATCGCATCGATTCAAGATAAAAAAGCAAGAAACAGGAAACAAAAAACTCACTTCTTATGCTTCCGGCCGCGCTTGGGGCCCCAGCCCTCGAGCTTCGCGACGGCGCAGCCGCACCGAGCCCGGAACAGCAGCACTGCGCGGCCATTCTGAGGCGCCATCTTCCTGAGCTCCGCCCTGAGGCACTCGTAGTCAGGATTCCCCTCCGCCCCGCCCTTCCACGGCAGCTTCTCGATCTCCTTGGAGCCGCCGGACCTCACGCAGTCCTCGTTCTGCAGCTGCAGATCGAACTCCATGGCCTTCTTCATCCCCTTGCACCCAGGCCTCTCGCACCTCCGCGATCTGGAGCCGCAGCAGAGCTCGACGGCGACGACGGCGAGCACGAAGAAGGCGAAGAAGGAGAGGAGGTAGGGGAGAGGGAGAGGGAACTTGTCGATGTGGAGGTCTGGAGCGGAGAGAGAGAGGAGGAGGGAGATGGAGTTGAAGATGTAGGAGAAGTAGGAGGAGACCAGGAAGGTGCCGGAGAAGAGTGCCAGGATCAGGATCAGCAGGTCCAGGGTCGCCGACGGCGAGTGGTTGGGGCACAGGTTAGGTTTAGGGTTTGACGGCGATTTGTTGTGGCGGTGGTGGTTGTTGACGGCGGCGACGGCGGGCATGGTGGTGGCGGGGAGGAGGAGGTGGCGCATGTTAGAGTGGATTGGGGCTTGTTTGGTACCGGATTAACATTTACACCGACGGTGAATCTGCATATACGTGTTTACTTGATGTTTCTGTGTTGTATAGGTTTTGGGAGAGACGATGATGGAGATTAGTTTGGATTTTGATTCAGAGGATAGGGGGTGGTGCGCATGTTAGCTGGGTCGTCGTGTGTGCGCTATGATGAGCATTTTAGCTGGGTCATCGTGCGCATGCTATGATGAGCAGGTCGGCCGACCCGAGTATTTGGTATTGGTTACGCGTTTTGGATTTGGGCACGAGGAAATGAAGGGATGTGCATGTTAGCTGGATCGTGTTGCTGAGGCTAGGGTGAGCGGTTTAGCTGGGGTGTTTGGACACGGGGTTTAGTACAGTCTATGCATGTAACGTGTTCATTTTATTTTGTATCAGCTCTCTAGTGAATAAATAAATAAGTAACTTATGTTTAATTAATAAAAAAGTAAGTTATGTTTAGATGATGTGTGAATGCAATACTTTTACGATATATAATATAATATATTATCTAATATGAATATATATTTATTTAGTTAGAGTAACGGGTATATCAGGACGTTTAAATCTTGCAAAACTAAATGATACAAGTTAAAACACTATTTGGGAATAATTTTAGGTGATACTTCTATAATAAGCTGTTTTTATATGGTCACATCAAGATATTTAGGTGTCAGGGTGAATATTTAAAAATTATATTTTTTTTCTTCCACTCAATCTGTCAATTTCGGTGAATTTTTAATATTTTTAACATGTGTGAAGGCTAAAATACACTTGAGAAATAAAATGATTTTTAAAAATTGAATGAAATGACACAAATACCCTTAATTATTTATTTAATTTTCAAAGAGTTGTCATCTCCTCTTTCTAAAGTCCTAACTCAATTTGTACACAATACGATTTAGTATCTCTCGACACAAGCAAACAATTTAACTAGTATAATTAGTAAAAACAATTTAACTAATATAATTAGTAAAAAATAATCATAATTATGTTTTATTTTAAAAACTCACAACTATTAAAGTAAATTTAGACCCAAAGAACATTAAAAAAACAAACAACTATTAAAAAATGATAAATTTCGAGGTTTGAACTTATAACCTAGTGGATGAAATACTACAATTACTGTTAAGTCAAATACTTTTTATTTTTAAGTTATACAATTTTTATATACATATAAGAATTTAAAGGGTGTATATCCAATTTTAGAATTCTGTAACTTTATTTTGTATGAGCTCTCTAGTGAATAATATTGAATTTGGCAATTCCTATTTGTAAGTTGTAACCTATTTCGGTCAACATGAACAAGAGTAATAGTAACTTATGTTTAATTAATAAAAAAAGTTCTTGTTTACATGAGAGAAGTAAGTACTTATTATGTTTAGATGATGTGTGAATGTAATACTTTTTTACCGTATATAAATATAATATGCAATCTAAAATGAATATATATTTATTTAGTTGGAGTAACGAGTATATTATTAGGACGTTTAAATCTTCCAAAACTAAATGATCCAAGTTAAAACACTGTTTAATTTGTGGAGGAATAATATGAAAGTATATATTTTACATCCTAAATTTGTATGGAAATGTTTCTTATATGACTTTTGAGTTCATATAATATTCAGCAAATAATTAATGGGCGCAAGTAATTTAGCCACTAAATTATAAGCTAATAGAACATGCCTTGACATGTTATGCAAATCAGTGTGTGGGCATGACTATCTACAAAGTCATGTGATTTTATACTAATCGATTAAATTTTTTAATGTTGATTTAATTTATTTGTTCTTAATGAGACATCCTAATTGAGCATTGTGTTGTCTGTAGTAATGTTGAAAATTTAGTATTGGGAAGTGACGTGAGAATAGAAATGGAACATATAATTAATTATATTTTTGCTTCACTCAATATGATTATCGGTTCTTCTCATTTAAAAAAGTAATATCAAATATTTTGATTATATAAAGTTGAAATAATATATAAATTCAATATATCAACTCATTCATTTATCTTCAGGGGCGGATCCATGAAAAATTTTAATACTATTTTTTTTGACGATTTTTACAACCAATTCTAAACTACCTATCCCACTCAAGGTGTCCTCCCCTCCTCAAACGGGAAAGAGTACTCAAACCACTACGTCAAACAGGCAAGGACTACTAAAAAAATTAATTTTATTGATAACATAATTAACTAAAAACAAAAAATTAATTTTAATAATAAAATAATTGCTGAATGCATATAAAAAATTAATTTGAGGTTGATTATTTGTTTTTTAGTTGAGTTTGAATTTAATTTTCATAAAATAATAAATTAATTACTAATGCATATAATAAAAAAAATCGAATGTATATAGAGATACGAAGTAAGTCGGTTTGTGAGCGGCTGCTCCTTCTCACTCCCCCATTGGATCCGTCTCTGTTTTTCTCTATACAAACTCATCTCATTTTGTCTTTATATATACATGAGGTCGAACTATGAGTTATATATGTGTTTTATCAATGGTCAATGTTTTAGATATTTGATAAAAGGTTTCATCAGAGCTAGATAAAATGTCGGCAAAAAAATAAATATTATGTACATTACTTCTTTTAAACTTAACAAACAATTAGATGCTAATTAATTTCAAAGTATGATGAACTTAATTACAAAATTGTGATACTATATATATTAGGACTAATTAATATATGAGACATACATATACATCACATATATATTATCTTCATATATAATATCAATACATTACAAAATGACAAGTACAGAACTAATTAATATCCATATATATAGGATCTTAAGAGAATGGAGATACAGACCCTAATGAGATAAAGCTTTGCTCTCTGTTGCTGCACCATTCTCTTCCACTTTCCAAATCTCTCCTTATTGCTTCCCATAAATGATAGATCAAACCCAGAATGAGAGATTCACTGTTTTGATGAGTTAAGAGCTTGAGCTATGCCAAATCTCTCTATATATATACATCATGATCTTTATATAAAGCACATTCATTTTTAGCTTCTCCTTTGGGCAAGACAGGTGTAGGGCCCACAAACTAGACATGAGACTTGAGAGAGTGTTAATCATTTTAGGGTCCACTCCACAGTCCACACTGTAACTTCACTGTCTACACAACACAATAAAGCCATGCATGATGCATGCCATATATATACAAAGGACAGAACCCGGTACAAATCAGTCCAAACGTGTTGAATTAGTGAAAATTTGCATGTGCGTTGTCTCAACGCACGACACGTAGCTATAAAAGTTGACCCGCGGTGCTTTTTTGAGTTGCAAAAGTTCCACCTGAACTCAAACATTTTACCTTATCTCGTCTTTTCAATCCATGTCTTTTATCTCTTTCTCGAGCGATCTGTCTTTTTCTATTCCTAGAAACCTTGCGCCCATAGTGCGGAGCCTCGAGTGGTTTAGATACCCGCAAAGCCGGTCACCGTAAGGCTACAGAATTGACTAGGACTTTTCTCAAAAGATCGAATGAAACGCAAAAGTTATACATGTTCGGATAGTTTGGACATTTCACCCGATTGTTTCACTATCTATATATATTGCATGGTGTCACGTGACTTCAACGTGACCAAAACTACTTGCTTTGCCTTGCCGGCCAAATATTTCCAAGTACAAATTAAGACGTGAGCCTTATCTTCATAATTTGGTAGCTCAATTGATCAATATGTTAAAACTCAACTCATATGACATAACATGTTTACCTTATGTGTTTTAAAAAAAAAACTAGTGTGATTTATGATTTATGATTTATCTATTTATTATTTTTCGAAATATCAAAAATAAATTAATTTCACAAGGTTTAAAATTTATGTTAATATATAACTGTTTTTTAAGAAGGCTATTCGGGCGAAAATAATTTATTTTAATGCAAACTAAGAACACATAGATCTCAACATTAAATTTGTAAAATAAATTAATGCACGCCATTATTAATAAGTAAATTAAATTAAATTTGTTCTCATCAATACTACATATATAATATATTTGTTATCAATTTACACTACAAGAGTGTTTTTCACCATGAGCAATCCCTGAATTTTAATTTAATTTTTATCGTATATTCGAGATCATCAAATTATTGGCAAACAATTTTATAACCACCATTTTTGTATTTATTATTACATGTTGAAGCTTAAAACAAGCCCACATGAAATGATATGATTGGCCAAAACACATGATCAAAATTCTGTGGCTCAAGCACAATCAAGGTTCCTTTCTAGGTGTCTAATCATGTCTCATTGCCATGTTAAAGCTTGTCAAGAATCAAAGATAAGATCTATCATAAATGATAGGCATGCCTCCAAATTAGTCCAAAATAATTTACATTACAGTAGGGTCAACGAAAATCGAGTCACTCACAAGTCAGAACAATATTGTCATATGCAATGATATATATAATACGCTCAAAGATCTTGTACACAAATAAAAATTTAGCTTTATATTTGGTTACTGTAAAATATCCGATCAAAAAAGAACTAAAACCCACAATAATAATGTTATGACCTTAGGAAAATAAAACATTTACAGTAAACAATCTACAATACCTGCTACTGGAAACAAGAAAGCAACACAAAAACCTTCCTAAAACACATTCCCAATCTTTTTCTTTTCATTTTCTTCATAACAAATAATAAATTAGGCACAAAAACACATTTCCAGACCGTTTAAAGTAAAAAATAGAAAAAGAAGAAGAAACGATCGTGTTATCATTCATCGACCATTTCGAAAGAAGTTGAGATCCCACCTGCGCATCAAACCGTCGATGATATGGTTTGTCGGGCTTTTCTCAACTGTCAATGTTGCTCTCGTGTTGTCTGAAATATCCATGTGCAAGGAACCATTGATGCTCGCTGAGGTATCATCCTTACGGATAGAGGGTACCCTCGAATCAGAAGTACGTTCCGATGCCAAATTGTGGCCATTGCTCAGTGAAGCTTCAGTAGATTCTGTCTTAGAAAGAGGAGAAGAGTTGTCTTCTTGTTTGGTGCAAACAGACTGTTGCTCTTCTGCGCGAGGGTGTTTCGTGTCCGCCTCTTTTAATGATTCCATAACTGCTTCCATGAACATCTGAGAAAGAAAAAAACATGAGTAACAAGTCTATTGAGTGGTCAGCCTTAGGAGCGAGTTTTTTTTAACTCACCCTTTCTTCTTCCTCAGCGTCGCATGGAAACCCTGCCAGGTCATCGAGTGCGTACTCTACGAACTGATCATCATCCAATGTGGTTGAAACGTGAGGACTATATGGGCGTCCGTTGTCAAATTCAAAGCTAATCATACCGGATGATGATGGACAGTGATCATCGCCTTCTTCACCCTGCAACAAAATACATACAAGCGTTGGGTATTTGCTCATTGTGTTTCAATATGCTCCGATTTGAAGAGGAGTATTGAATTATTATTGCCTTCCTCATACATGAGTAAACGCTTTATGTCTTCTTGTGAAGAAGACAGGAATAGGATATTTCTTATTTCCGTAACTCGTGAGGAATTTCATTGTATTTCATATTTTCTAGTATCGACACCTACAAACGAAATTTAAGAACTACGAAATAATTTTTAAGTGTTCATTATTTTGTAAAGAAGACTGGAGGAAATACTTCAATACTTTTCCTCAAGTTAGACCACGTCGGGTGCAATGCCCAACTTAGCAAGCAATTCATGAAAAACGGCCTGATCCAAGAATAATGTTATTACTCATCTCAGTGCACATTCTTCATAACCAGCCATCAGTTTGTTCTCAATGTTAAGATCATGTATTGAATTTTTTAGTGATATGCTGTCTTACTGGGAGTAGGGTTATAATGTCCACAAATCTGATGGAAAATTTTCTTTTATGTGAAGAAGGAAAAACCCGGACTTAAGAGACGAGAGAATAGACAAGAAAATACCTCGACCTTTGATTGGCCGTCTGTAGTATGTATGGCAGAAGGGACCTGAGAAAATTATACCCAAGATAAATATCATGAGAATAATATAAAACTCTAGTTAGAGTTTAGACATCTTAATTCCTAACCCTGACTTTCATGGTATAGTGTTTATACTTTATTTTGTACACAACTATTAACAAATGAAAACCAAAAATTATTGCTTTTACTTTGACCTCATGTCTTTTGCATGGAGAGAGATTACTTATTTACTTAGTGTTCTTCTTACATACGATTTTACACATGTGCAGCCTCTGCCCAAGGCCCAATACGCAAACGGGTCCACGGGTTCAGACTTGATCCACCCGCAACCCTTACAAGTGAGAATTAAAGAGATAATCTTACCCGTTGGGTGGCTCATGGGTCCAAATGTTCAACCCACAAAGGAGAAGGTTGGTGAGATTTTGGCGTGGTGGATGTTAAACCCAAACACCCCTACAGCTATTTATATTTTGACACCAAAAGAAAAAAGACGTGGTACATTTAAGAGTTAAGACAATTCATTGAACACACCACAATAACAAGACTTGTATATTATGTTCCATTTATAATTTAACTCAGAAACCAAACAGCCAAACTGACCTCTGTCCGACTCATAGGTCTCTTGGAACGGACTTGTTCAATAGCATCCGTGGTACTAGTGCTGCTTGTTTCTGTTCCTGCAACAAATATTCAATGCAGAGAAGAACACCACAAGAGGGCCTCAAATTAAAGGGTCTCGACAATAATAAAAACAAACCATTATCGGACAAGGTATCAAAGCAATACCTTTCAATGCAGGTAAAGAGGCTTGGTTATGGCCTACTTCGAGCACGGGGTTCCAACTACCCTGAATATAGAACAGCCAGCAATGAAAATGGATTCTTGATATGGATCTCGAAGTTATAGCAATATTCAAGACCTTCAGCCAGAAGCATTACCTTACCAATGTAATCGTACATTGTGTCAAAATAGGTTCCTCCTACCTCATCATCAGGAGGTTGCAATACATTATGGAAAAATATATTTATAGAATCGAAGTAAAATTGTGGACGTGAGGAGTTGTGATCTCCATCAAACTTGATAATATTTTTGTCTCCCTGCACAATTCAGGTATTGAGCGTCAGAACGAGAAGATGATGGTTCATGTATGATGGCCTAGAATCAATCGGAACCAATCAAAATGGAACTAAAACTTTTCGTCATTTTGCATGTCATTGGCCAATTAAAATCCAGAATCTATGTGATTAAGCAGTCAATTTCTTTCCAATGGAAAATTTGAATAGAAATTGGATATAGCTAAGAGTTCAAAAGTAAAGTCACCTAGTCAAATAGAGGTTACTCATATATTACAAAGCTTGTAATTAACTCAGATTTTCTAGTGGGAAGCGTAGAAGGTGAAGCATGACAATAGATGCAGCATCAAATATGTGAATACAGGCTTTTACACAATTCCCAGATCTAGTACTAGTTAAGACAAACTTACCATATAAGCTTCAAATATCTGATCCGAGTGATGAGGGCGTATAAAATCATCTTCCTCACCATGCCCAAACAATGCTGGAACAAAGCATGACTTGGCCACCTATATCAAGCAAAACATATAAAGGATCTGGAATAAGACACCAACACATTACATTATAAGCAAAACTTATATGTTTCGTAATTTCTTCATAGCACCACATTTATTGTCAATAGAAAGTTGATGAAATTTGTTTGAATTTTTTACAAGAGGGGGGAGAGATGTAATTTCAATTAAGCAAAAGCCATGCACGAGTTTTAGCCCATAAGGGCCATGATACAGCTATACAAGGCACTAATAGAATAGTTTTAAAGGGCACTACACGTGTTGGAATGAGCTGACTTTCATGATAAATCAAAGAATTTGATTGTGGAGTAAATCATATGGTTTGATGGATGGAGCAAATGCTGTGTGTTAAAGTTTCACGTCAAAAAGATGTGGATCCATTCACTAGCTTGGGCTTTAAGGGGATACCCTTTGGCTTTAGTTTGTTACTTTGCTGGCACTCTCTTTTGGCTTGGGCTTTAATTTTTGGTAAGTTTATCACTGTTTTGCAGTTTTCTATTGTAATTTCTGTTTCTTATTAATAAACTTCGTCAATTCGTTGATCAATAAAATCTGAACATGTAGAACCAAGGGACGCATTCTTTGTCCCTTTAAAATCCAAATGAAAGAGCCGTGGCATTCAATAAAATCACAATAAATCTAATAATATTTATTAATCAGGATAACTAATATATTTTGAATACAAAATATGATATACGAATAAATCATGCATCTACTACAGTTGAAAGACATAATGTCTCATATCAAGTAGACAGCTGAGAAATCAGATAAGGAAAATCAAGGCATGTCAACCAAACATTTAATTTGATAAGACATATGGATGGTTTAACATGATGACAAAATAAACTGAAATGAATCTCAAGCCAAAATTATCAGCAAAAGATACAACAAGCCGATAGAAATATAAAAATTAAAAATTCAAACCTTAATTGTGTTCAATTCTGCAATGTCAAATCCTGCTTTCTTTTGAATAGATCGTTTCATGTATTGAATTGCGAGCTTTACCTGAAAGTAGAAAAATAGCTTTCACAATAAGTTGCCTGAACAGAAACTATTTGGCAATGTAAAATTTACCATGAACTGATCTACTTACAGTGAACTTGGGTAAACGAAACTTGTAGGTATCCACAAGTTCCATCATTAAGTCCACCAAATCTGAGAAGGGACTGTCAAGAACCATTCCCGCAATGGATGGATCCTCAGCTCCATACATAAGGCTGTGAAAATTTGTATAATTCTCAGTATATGTAACCTTGCAGAAACAAGACAAGGAAGTGCAGTAGGTTATCTTCACCCAAATTCAGAAGCTAGTTGTCGTAAGCGTTTTTGTCAGGGTTACTTACGTGAACTAATCAAGTTCATAGTAAACAGAGACTCTTATTGTGATACAATTAACAGATTTTGTAAAACTAAAGAGGGCTAACATGTACTGCATTTCATTGATGCAAGATAAAAGAAGAGTGAGTCCATGAAGAAAACCTAGTAACAGCACCCATTGACCGACCCCACAATCCGATCAGAGAAACATTTCCATCTGCCCGTAAATAGTCAACCACTGCCCTAAGATCATCCTTCTGAAAAAGCAAAAGGAACAGTAAGATGGTAAACTTGTAATATATGCATCATCAATTTGCTGTTAAAAAAATGAATGCATCATCAACACTAATTTTTGCAATCTAGTATAAGAACAACAGGTTTATAGACCTACACTTCGAAGACTTCAACTGGCAGTGTAATCTCTCATCAAAATGTACAGTGTGTTGCGTAAAAGAACAAAGATATATAATTTGTAAAGTTCCCAACCTAATAGCCTAAGTCACAGAAGGCAGGACCAACTGATATCAAAAGCTCTCAAACTTCAGACACAAATAACCCAAAATATTTCAGCCATATGGACTAGGAAGGCACGGATTAATATAGCAAAGGCCCAAAAGCATACCAATTGGCAAATATGATATGATGTTAGGTTTAGAACCCAAAATACAGATTTTAAAAAATATATCCTGGCTCTGTGAATGACAATTTACACATTTGCTGGCTAGCATGTGTATAATATACTAATATAGTACTATAAAAATATCTCCTATAAAGGAATATTTGTTATTACCCACTCAACCACTTACTTCATTCCACCCAAGAGTGACATAATCTCCTCCAGAGAGTCCAGATCCAGAAAAATCAAGACAGAAAACCGTGATGTTTGCTGGCAACAAAATTATGGCAGCTTCACCAGCATCTGCTCGGCAGCCACTATTAAAAAGCAAGAAATGCTGACATTCAGTAAAGATACATTCTACAGAAGCAGACAATAAGTTGCCTAACTCAAGCAATTGTAAGGACACGCGGGCAACGAGAGGAAATAAATCTATAAGATTTATGCCTAATCCCAAATAAAATTGAAAGTAAGTTCTAATCATTGACCATGGGGTCCTAGGACAACTGGTTTTGTTTAATGTAACATTCAGATAAAATCAGGTCTGTGGATAACTTATGTAATCAAAGTTACTGAAAACTAGTAAGGTGAGATGAAAGTACTATGAACTAATATGATACAAAAGATGTATTACTACAGCTATCAAATGTGTAAACATTGACTGCAATTGCATAGATGTAGAAAATTTATTTTGCAATTCAATTACAAAACATGCTTCACGTTCCTAGTAAGTTTTCTCTGCAGGCTATTCAATAATGATTCGATTGGATTTTATGCAGTAAGACAGCATTGTGAATTGTGATGCTTAGCATTTGAAACGAAAAGACAGTGAGGCAAAGGATTCTATGTTCCTGGCTACATAAGCAGGCTCAGGCTTCCGATACTTGGGCTTGAATCTTGCCTTTATATTACATGTAGAGCTTATATTTTCTTTATTTAGAGCAGTTGTCATTTAAATCCCACAACCTTGGCAGCAGGATATGTAGGTTCTCTTGAGACATTATCATGTGCTCCATCCGTTCAATCAACTAATGACCGTGTTTATTAGAAAAAAATTGTTTCAAATTGCATAAGAGCAGGATACTCCAAATGTGAAGGCCTAAGAGTTTCAGAAAGCATTCTAGGTGAGAAAAAAAAATTACATATGACCTATGTTCCATAATAAACTTAACTTTCCTTATTCGATCTTACAGTTAGTTTTCTATGATATTCCTTAAAGTTCTTATTGAAAATTTTCCTAACATTTGCCAGGAGAAACAACTACAGAATTTCCGGAACAGGGCTGAGATAAATGTAAGGACAATAGGACACCGATGGATGAACAGATTTAAAAACTGTAATAGTATACGTGTTAACATAAACTTATGTCATTATGACATTGGGCTCCACATCTGGGAAGTGGTAACTATTTCTACTCCTTTCCTTTCTAAAGACTAAAGATGACTAAAAACTTCAATTTCATTCTGCCAAGTGAAAAGTTCTGAATCCATCTATTACTAACAACACAATTCAAACTAGAATTGACTGTAATGTGTTGTCTTAATTTTTCGGTCATAAAGTCACCTGTTTCCGTGGCAGTAAATTACACAGGGGAGAGGCTTCCCTTCAGGACTAACAACAGGCATGTAATGACTGCACTGAAGAACATGTCCATGACTGTTTGTAACCTGCAAAGAAAGTATCCACGGTGTTCAAATTGGTGAACAACAAAAGTGAATTATGTTTCATCATGCATATCAAAATTAACTGCCAAAACCTCGTATCTTTAAATATAATGTGAGAAGTTACCTCCAGATCCTTCCTTTGGAACCATTTCCCTTTCAGCATAAACTCTCGATCCAATAAATCATTCTTCGTGTATTCAGCTCTGCAGCCAGTAAATTATACACCTTTGATTAACTTCCTTAAACGTACAAACAAAAAGTCCACAAAAGTATCACAAAGAAGATAGCGAAAGTTCAAACAATTCACAATCTTAGTTTCTATTTATTTTAATTAGCATGAGTTTTAGTATGTGATCTAAGAAACAGTTTTGGTCAATATGCCAATATTTACATTCAAAAGGAAAGTCTTGTTTATGAAGACATAATAAATTTCTAGAGAATTTATAGCAAATTGTAATAGTTGGAATTTTTTACTAAAATATTATAAAATTCCAAAAAAATATATATGCAGACATAAATAAACAAGATCTGGCTGCATAAATCAATGAAAAAAACCAGAAAGATCATAACTTTCAGAAACAAAAACAAGGAAACATGTTCAACCACAGCCAATCCACCGCACGAAATTACGCAAAAACAAAAAAACTCAGAACCCATGTGTGAAAAAAATCATAACCCAGTTCTGCTAAGCCAAACACAAAATTACGGATCACCCCAGTAGCAAAATACACTCGAGACAAACAAACAAACAAAAAAATCAAAATTTTCGAAACCATGTGAAAACCCAAGAAAATTTTCGTACCTGGGAGGGCGAATTATGAAGCTGACGAGCTGTTCCATGGAGATTCAGACGAAGACACCGATCCGCTCGTATTGGAGGTGTTGCTTACTGGGTCTGGGAAAGAAATAAAATAAAAAATACCCAGAAATGGAAAATCAGAGATAGAGAATGTAGTTTCCGATCGGGAGAGACAGTGAATCAGAGAATGAAGTTGCTGGGTCAGACTGGGCTCTACCTCTATGACTATGGCTGCTTTTGTTTATCTTCTAATCAAATCAACGAAACACAAAATGGAGAAATTATTAAGATGAACATGACGGGGGCATTTTAGTCATTAATCGAAATTTCCATCTCTGTTGTTGAGTTGTACTTTACTTTATGATCGCTTTTTTTATTTGACTGTCTGAAACAATAAATATACCTAAAATTAAATATTATTATGAGGCTCACACTTTAAATTAAATTTAGAGTAAATGTATTGAACCTCAACTTAAGGATACTACAATTTATCATCTTGAGTTAGCCCAGTGGTTTATGGGTTAAATAAAAATTCAATCATTAAATTCAGGTCCAAGGTTCGAATCTCAACGTGATATCCGGTAAAAATTTTGTATTTCACTTCTAATAAATTACTCAACGTTTTTAAATTTTACGAATCGAACTAAAATCAAATAGCTCTCTTAATTTTAAAATTTTAAACCGAATTGTTAATCACGATCTTTTGTCACGGGTCTAAAATGTCCACCTCTTGTACAAGGTAAACTATGTAAACTAATAACTCACTTACTTACAAATTAAATTGTATTTATTTATTATTGAAATGTGTTTTGATCTCCTTTTATTTTATAAACCAGATAATAAATGTGTTATAAACTGATAACAGACATGCGCAATATGTATAAACAAAAGTAGAAGAGAAAAAAAAACACATCACATTTCACAATTCAATCTGCACAAAGATCATTACAACCATCGTCACAAATACAAATTCCAGGGAAAAAATCACATAAAAATGGAAAGAACAATAATTAAAAAGTGAAAGCATGCTTCAATTCTTGCATAACATTATTAAGTATGAATACTAATTTAATATCTAGATCTGTTGGCGGAACGGGGCGAAACATCTTCAACCCCAGCGTGGATTGCAGCAGTGCAAAACAATTGTGTCCCGCTCACTATGATCACTATCGTCTCCAGCGTTCGCTGCACATTCACATATCACATCAATATCGACATTAACCTTTTTAATTTTTTCCGCATCAGTTATAAGGAAATGTAAGCAATTTTAACAAGAGATGGGCTTGATCATACCAGGTTTGCATCTGTCCAGCCAAGATTAATTTCTTTACATGCAAATCTGTACAAATAACAAAGAAATCAATTCTGAGAACCCACAACTTAATTTTTACAACTGAAGAAAATGAAAAAAAACGAGCACATGGTTCATCACCCCATGGCTAGCAGAGAGAGTGCAGAGGAGAGAAGAGAAGAAGCAGCGGCCGAGTGCAAATTTGGGGGATTCCACTGAGTGACATTGTTTATGGCAGTGAGTGAAGTGAGCATCCCAACTACACCAGCTATCACTGAGAATATTACGAAAGGCCCCGTCGCCATATTCCCAAATGGGAAGTATATTGGAAATATCCGCGCCGGTAAGGATAAAAATGAAGCTGCAACATGGATTCGTGTTATTGCAGGAAGTGACATCATAGTACTAACAATGTTCAGGAAGAAAAAAATTTTGTACCTGTTTCGTGAGATTTTTCGATTCCATGGTTCACGGCCCATGAAGCTACTATGATCACTATCAAGTATAGCACCAGGTTGACGAATAAGAGGAGATATGCTGCAGTTTTTGCCCCTCCGGAAGCCATAAGAGATTTCAGAGAGCAAACCTGTAAACACTAAAACCTCAACTTGATCACCCTTGAACATGAGATCAATATATATACATACTCAAGCAAAACAAAACAATGAAGTCTTTCGCTTGAAGAAATTGCTGTATTCCTTAACCTGGCCTTCGGTTTTCTTCATTCAAAGGGAAAGAATCCATATATGCCAGGATAAAGCTTTCCTGAAGAACAAACAAAGGAATAAAGTTTTCTGGGCACTTTTTTCCTGGAAAAGATACTTAGTTCTATAAAATTACAAGTTTTCTTCTGACAAATGACAACAAACAAACATTAGGAATATCAGTCCATAGTTAGTTTCACACTTGCTTTAAGTATAATCTAAGAACATGTCAAGATAGCAAAAAGGTAAGAAGCATCCACATTCCAAAAAAAATCAATTGAAGGAAATGCAAATACAGTTGAGAAAGGTTCTAAAATGAAAATCTTATTGTTCCTTCAGTTTGATCTCGCTCATGAAGTGGGCAAGTAAAGGGGTGTCCCGGATATCTAGCGGAACAGACATCAAAGAAATACAAATGACGCATACTGACTCGCGGCACCTCTTCCAAGAGAACCGTAGCTTTCCAATCAGGTCATGACTCGATACTTATATTTGCATACTGTTATTTATAAAGGGTTCATCCCTAAAGGATCTAGAACAAAGTGGAAACTAAAAGAAAGAAACTCCATTCAGGCCAACGAATCCCAAGACGTATTTTGATCCATAGCACGATCTTCAACCATAACAAGCTTAGGCCTTCTTCTCTGGCTCCCATAACAATGTTGTTTCTGCGAGTAATGATGTCACAATGTAGGGATCCATATTTGAAGATGGACGACGGTCCTCCAAATAACCTGGTGCAACAGGAAAGCAACATCAACTGGCATGCCACATTGCATAAACAAATCTACACAGCAAAAGCTATGAACTGAGATTGAATTATATTACAGAGAAACAGCCTCATGAAATCATCAAAACAATACTGACAATATAGGGAGTATCGAAAATTACGAAGAAAAGTATTTTTTAGATAGTAAGAAGCTAATGCATGTCGTATTTTCTTTCCTGGTCCATTGAAAAATAGGCCCGTTCTCACATTCCACAAGAGGTTGTGCAAAGTTTCGACCTTCAGCTTCAACATGAACCCTTTATCATACTTTGTCCGTTCCAAAACAAGTATTATAGTCCCTAATACCCCAAATAGTGTCCATGTTCTGTTTACTTAGTCAATTAAGCATGATTTACCAATGATATCCATTCATCAGTTGGCTAAAACAACTTGAGCAAGATTTTCCAATGATATCCATTTATCAGTTGGCTAAAACAACTTGAGCAGAGGCCACATGAAGTGCCTGAGGTAAAGGGTCAAACTCAAACACTAAAATTTGAATGTTTTCTCTTGCAAATGGTCAAATAGGACACATATTTTACAACTGAAGGAGTAGACTGCACGCTATAAAGTTGAAAATGATATTCATCTTTGTCAACAACCTGATGGAATTATCTTTGCTGTACCAGAATCCTGAAGTTTACTATGACATTACAATATAAGTTTTTAAATGCCTTTTGTAATTTTTCTCCTCATAAGAGAATTAATAAAACAGTCGTAATTAAGTGGAGCCAAGAAAAATACCTTTGCCTTGCTGTTCAGTTTCACGCCCCACGCGGATTGAGCAGCCCCGATTTGCCACTCCCTGCAACAAGGAGTTCAAAATATAACATAATCAATATATGTTTGATCTCTCTTTAGCTCCATTTGTGATCATGGGATAATTTATGTGCATACCCAAGAAAATGAGTCAATGCTGGCTGTTTCATGCTTTCCGGTTAATCTTCTCTCATTTCCTTCTCCATATGCACTAATATGCTCCTTGTGGCGAAGAGAAAGATTGTGAATTGCTTTCTTGATTTTTTCATAGCCCCCTTCCTCTCTCATGCTCTTTGTGCTGTAAGACGAAAATACAAGTTAAATAAATCTTCTACATATACAGTGTCATGTTTAGTTATAGTAAAGTTGTATATAGGTACCTGTAATTGGTATGGCACCCAGCACCATTCCAATCACCCTATCCAAAAGAAGATTACTCATTTAGTCATTGTGAACACACACGCATGAAGAAATGTAATGATTATAAATTTGTTTACCTCAATTGGTTTTGGGTCAAGAGAGAGAACAACTCCAGCTTGTTCAGTGATTCGCTGTCAGGATTCAGCACATATAATATCAATATAAACATTTTGGCGCACATTGCTCTCTTGACACAAAGTAATGAATCAAAAAGCATTATGCGGTGAAGAAATGGTTACTAAATTTTTACTAGTGCATGGTATGCAGGAACCAAGGGACAGGGTCGAAAGAGGTCTGTCTGTAATTACTAAACATTTTGTAATGGAAGTTTTGTGTTACTGTTAATGTTTGTTCAAAGGAGTGACTTCTGTGCATACCTCAAGAATGTATCTGGAACACCAGATATGATCTCCTGCTTCGATTCCGACACTAGGACCTACTTGATACTCCCACTGCATAAAGTTGCAAAAGTAAATACATCATGAAGAAAACAAGCACAGTATTAGTATTAAGTTTACTATAAATGATCATAACATCCAAACCTGTCCAGGCATGACCTCCCCGTTGGTTCCGCTAATGTTTATCCCGGCATATAAGCAAGCCTTGTAATGAGCATCTGATATGTCACGTCCAAATGACTTATCAGCCCCAACACCACAGTAGTAAGGACCCTGCAATAAGTTTAACACACATCAAATTCATGCCACAAAAGAAGAGGCTTATAGGTTCCATTATTTGATGATGCAATCACAAGTTGATTATCTACCTGAGGACCAGGATAGCCACCAATAGGCCAACCCAAGGGCCATTTCACATTTTGTTGTAGTAAGGTGTACTCTTGCTCTATCCCATACCTAATTTGAGTAACATAGAAAAACTAGTAAATATATAATGCTGAATTTAGATTTCACTAGCGAACAGTTTCAGAGCATATACAAGAAAGATGTTCTGAATTTACAATACTCATATAAGAAGATAAGTATTATCATAAGAGGATCAAAAGAAACTTTACCATGGTACTTCATCAATGACCTTCTGGTTACTGAAAACTTCAGCTGCCTTGTAACGTTTGTTTGTAGGGATGGGCTCGCCAGCAGGTGTGTAGGAATCACAAATCACCTAATAAATCCCATTAAAATCAAGTCAAGAAATCGTTCTCTTTTGGTGTGTTCTATGTCAGCATTAACTTCAATCGTGACCAACACAAACAATCTTGTACAAACCATTTTCAGTCCTCACCAAAATATTATTACCCCCACGGAAAGGATCCTTGAAAATAGCTTGAGGGCTGCATAAAAAGTCAAATGAAGATTGTCAGGGTGTCATAACAAAGAGAAATACTCAGAAATTATATATTCTCAGAATCTTACTATAGAATAACTTCACTATCTTCTCCAGGTGCTTGTCCAGTACTTGATCCATCAAAGTTCCACTTGGGAAGCTCAGATGGATGTTCGATAGGCTTTGAGATTGTCTGAAATTTCAAATAACTTTATTAAGTCAAAAACGGTAAAACTAAAATTCCTGGAGATTACCAAGCAGGTCATATAATAAATACAACTGTACCCTTGATTTGCTTCTCATGTCAATCCCAGTCCCCCCAATCCTGTTTCAGAATGGAAATGTATTATGAGCAATTATCACTATAATCAAATAAAAACGAAATTAATTCTCATCAAAAATATATGAGACAGTGGGTTTGGCAACTTATATAATTAAAAGACTTATTATCAGATTAAGTCATTACATGTGAAATTTTATAGAACAAAATTGCTTACAAGTGAGCAAGATTTTACCAAATATATTCAGCAATGATCTTGTCGGTATAGGGAGCGACATCCAGATTTAGGAGCTGCTCTACCCTGTTAACCGTGCTGTTATCAGACTTCAAGGCGAGCACTCTAAATTTAGCAGATGATCTAACTGTTTTCTTATTCTGTTTCGGCAACAGAGGACTCCGCATCTTTGGTATTAAAGAGCTTGCATTGAGTGAGCTCCGTGTAACATTCATCTGCAGTTGACTACAGGGTGCCAAAACCTGTGCCATTCTCAACTACTTGCTGTATAACAAAACAGGTGATGCATAAGGACATAAACTCACAGAAAAAAGGAATTACTCATATGTGAGTAATAACAGTATAAACAGCAAACCTTATCTAAAGGATAACTCTTGTTCTTAAGAAACTTTCTGATTTAAGAAGTGAATTCATTAATTGGGTTGGTGGAACCTTGAGATATACATACAAGCCTAATACTAGTCTCAGGGTCTTAACAGTAAACTGCCGTCCTGGAACCTTTTTAAGCATTGAAAAAAAAACCCTTAGATCAACATCTAATAAAGACCAAAACCAAAACAGTCTATTTTGTTCCACTGTATAATACAAAAGTCAGTAGGCCTTGGATAGGACGTAAATTGAGATCATTTTTTTAAGAATCATATGCCAAACTGAGGGAAAAACTATGTCAATCCTAAAGTTAAAGCTTATTTTTTACAAAGTGAAAATTGAACTCTGAGTTCAACCTTCCCTATCAGATCTTCAATAGAATGGATTTTTCCATCAAACTAATAATAAAAAGTTTTTTTTTTATTGTCTTTTGAGGGTTCTTCAATTATAGTATTATAATCTAAGAATCTGTCTCACATGCGAGCTTGATGTGGCTTTGCATGTGGCACAAGCACCATGATTCCAACGATCCAAACATTAGACCCTTATACAAACAAATCTGAAGCAATGCCTGAGAACCCACGTGTCTTTTTAAAGACTTACACAAATAAATGGGAACCAAACATGGCAAAAATGTAATCAGCAGTTTCAGGAAACCATTTTGAATCACCTAGACACTTAAATGACCTACAATGCACAAAACTAACACCAACACCAACATGCAAGTTCTGGGGTTGTGACTAATAAGGTCAAAACACAAATTGGACTGATAATGGCCAAATTTTTAGGGCAGTTGAGTGATAGTATTATAATCTAATAGTCTTGACTCACATGCAAGCCTACTGTGGCTTTGCATGTGGTACAACAACAAATATTTGAACAAATCTGATACAATAAAGAAACACAAATAATTTGGAACCATAATAAAATCAAAAGTTACAAAAACCATACACAAATAAGCTCATCTTTACAGTAATCTACACTTGAGATCTAAACCAGCAACATCAATGACATGCAAGTTCTGGGATTTGAGACCCAACCCTAAAGAGGAGGGGGCATTTGCATGAAGACCCATTTCACAAGGGACCAAACCAATCACAGATCCACAAGAAACCCACAAAGAATATTGATGTTGACACTGTAAATCTCACCTGAAAATGACTCAAAAGGAAAAAACCAGAATGTGGGTACTGCCTGAAAATTGATAACCTGAAGAAACAAGTAGAGAGAGAGAGAGAGAGAGAGAGAGAAGTGACCATTTATGGTGAAAGGCTCAAATACAATAAATATAGAGACGATGACACCGATGGGCCATGGGCGGGTTGGCTTTTGCTGAGCAGATTGGGCTGGACGAGAATTGTTGTTTCATGTGTCCCTTCACTGACGCCAAAAGAAACAATTATAATATGCCATTATTTATTTGCTTTGTGATTAAAAAAGAGAGTATAAAACATAAATGATAGGATCAATAGGTTATATAAGCGTAGAAAAAGGGACACTAAAATTACATATAACTGATTTTATTTTCTGTAGAGGTTTTGATTCATAAGAGGGTGGAGAGGGTTTTATGAGTAGATCGGGTTCACGTAGTTTTTTTTAAAACAAATCATTACTTTTAACTGTTTATTCTTTGCATTGTCAGTTAAAGTTATCATGAAAAACATATTCATAATTAAATAATTCAACTGCTTAATATATTTGTTGTCAGTTAAAGTTAACACACTGAATGAGTTTTACGAGCATATAGGGTTGATCGTTGTAGTAGAAACCTACGGTTATCTTGATTTTTAGTTATCATTTTTTTAATCTTCAAAAGTCAATTTCAACTGTTTTTTCTCTGCCGTGTCAATTAAAGTTAACATAAAAATCATTATTCATGATCCCGTGACAATCAAAGAATTCAACTGTTTATTCTCTATTTTGTAAAATTATAACATTATTTATGATCACGTAATAATTAAATAATTATAAATTTTATTCATTTTGTGATTAATTTATAGAATAAATGATAAGATCTACATATAGAAATATGGACACTTAAACTATGCATATCTGCAAACTTCCGTTATTCTTGATTTTCAATCATCACTTTTAATAATAATAATAATAATTTACTTTTTGCAGTTTTTTATTATATATGTTGTCACTAAACATGAAAAATATTATTTATGATCACATGATAATTAATAATTAAATAATTTTAAATTTTATTTATTCATTTATTTTGAGATTTAAAAGACAATATAAATGATAAGATCTATAGACTATCAAATATCTCAGCGTATTTTATGTGGGAGGTTTTATCTAATAAGGTGGAGAGAATTTGATGAGCAGATAGGATTGATGCAGTTTTGTTCAAAAAACCATTATTTTTAATTTTTAATTATCAATTTTAGTAATAAATTTTTTTACTTTTAGTTGTTTATGAGCCTATAGGGTTGATATCACTTTTTTAATCTTCAATTACCACTTTTAATAATAAAAAACAAATCAACACTTTTAACTGTTTTTTCTCTGCACTCAGTTAAAGTTAACATGAAAACCATTATTCATGATTCCGTGACAATCAAAGAATTCAACTGTTTATTCATTATTTTGTAAAATTATAACAATATTCATGATCACGTGATAATTAAATAATTATAAATTTTATTCATTTTATGATTAAAAAATAGAATAAATGATAAGATTTACATATAGAAGTAGGGACAATTAAACCATGTATAACTGAAAAACTACATTATTCTTGATTTTCAATTATTACTTTGATAATAATAATAAATAAAACATGAAAGCCATTATTCATGATTCCGTGACAAGCAAAGAATTCCACTGTTTATTCATTATTTTGTAAAATTAAAACAATATTCATGATAACGTGATAATTAAATAATTATAAATTTTATTCATTTTATGATTAAAAATAGAATAAATGATAAGATTTACATATAGAAGAAGGGACAATTAAACCATGTATAACTAAAAAACTACATTATTCTTGATTTTCAGTTATTATTTTTAATAATAATAATAAATAAAACATGAAAACCATTATTCATGATTCCGTGACAATCAAAGAATTCAATTGTTTATCCTCTATTTTGTAAAATTATAACATTATTTATGATCACGTGATAATTAAATAATTATAAATTTTATTCATGTTATGATTAAAAGATAGAATAAATAATATATTATTCTTGATTTTCAGTTATCACTTTTAAAAATAACAATAATAAATAAAACATGAAAATCATTATTCATGATCTCGTGACAATTAAATAATTCAATTGTTTATTCTCTACTTTGTAAAATTATAACATTATTTATTATCACATGATAATTAAATAATTATAAATTTTATTCACTATGATTCAAATATAGAATAAATGATAAGATCTACGTGTAGAAATATGGACACTTAAACGATGTATAAATGAAAAGCTACATTATTCTTGATTTTCAGTTATTACTTATAATAATAATAATAAATATATATATATATATATATCGTCAATTTCAACTGTTCAAGTTAACATGAAAATCATTGTTGATGTTAGTTATGGTTAACATAAAAATATTGTTCATTATCACATGATAAATTAATAATTTTAAGTTTATTCATTTTGTGATTCAAAAGATAGTATAAACAATAAATCTTTTATGTTATATAAACTTAAAAAGACACTAAAACCACACATATATATATATATATCTTATCTTTTTGTGGAGGCTTTAGACTTTTAGGTAATAATAAATATAAGAAACAAATCAATCTATGATAAGGTGGTGAGGATTTCACGAAAATACAGGGTTGATGTAGTTTTTTTTACAAACTACATTATTGATGATATTCAATCATAACTTTTAATAATAATAATAGCTTAATTTGTGCAGTTGTTTATTATATGCGTTGCCACTTAAAATTAACATGAAAAACATTTTTTATGATTACGTGATAATTAATAATTAAATAATTTAAAATTTTATTTATCAAATTTGAGATTTAAAAGATTATATAAATGATAAGATCTATAGGCTATCTAATATTTAGGCGTAGAAACACAAACCATATATAAATGTTTTTTGTTGGGGAGGTTTTATCTAATAAAGTGGAAAAAATGTGATGAGCAGATAAGATTGACGTAGTTTTGTTTAAAAAATGCTTTATTCTTGATTTTTAATTATCACTTTTAGTAATAAAAATATTTAATTTTATTTGTTTATTTTATGTATGTCAATTAAAGTTAATATAAAAATCATTATTCTTAGTTACGCCTGATAAAATTATCATGAAAAACATTTTTCATGGTTACTTGATGATTAAATAATTTTAAATTGAATTTATTTATTTTTTGATTTAAAAGACATATAAATGATAAGATCTACAGACTATACAAGCATAAGAAAATGGACACTCAAACCATTTATAACTGATTTTGTGTGTGTGGAGGTTTTAGCCTTTTAGATAATATCAAATAAAATAAATAAATCTATTATAGTGGAGAAGATTTTGTGAGTAAATACGTGTGTAGTTTAACAAAATAAATTATTCTTAATTTTTCTACCATCATTTTTAATAATAAAAATACAAATTATCCATTTCAATTATTTAATTTATGTGTTGCCAGTTAAGATTATGGGACATAATCACTTAATAATTAGATAATTTAACTATTAATCATCCTCAACTTTACATTATTTGAGATCAGTAGTGTAAACGATAAGATAAGATTTAGAGACTTTATAAGAGCAGAAAAAGGGACACACATATTATATAGTGGAGAGGCTTTAGCCTTTTAGGTAATCATAAATATATGACATAAATCAATCTAGTAAACGGTAGATAATTTGATGAGTAAATAGGGTAGTATATTGTTTTGTGAGAAAACAAAGTTATTATTTATTTTCAATTATCACTATTAATAATAAAAAACAAATCGTCACATTAATTGTCTAAGTCATGTCAGTTAAGGTTAAAATGAAAATCATAATTAAGTGAGAACTCACTTATTACATGAGAAAATAAGAATTAGTTTTGACCATAAGATAAAAAATTGGTTGCCTTATATTGATTATGAATAATTAATAGAAATTGGGCATAATTATTCTTAACTTACTATTTATTTTTATCTTTTAACACAAATATATAAGGGTGTTTTCGTTTTTTATATTATTACACTATTTAATTTTTTTCTCAATACAAATTTCAATATCTCATTTACTTTATTGTAACTTATTTTATATTTTATTTTCTTTTTTACGATTTTATTATTTTATCATTGAAATTACAAGATTTACGCATTGGTTTACTATTTCATGATTTATTTCAAAATTTTCAACTTCGCGATCTTTTTATAACTCAACGCAAATAATTTTATTTCAATTTCATATTTTAGTTTTATGATTAATTGTTTTATATTATTTTACTAATTTTGATTTCATGTTTTCAGTTGTAAATCTGGAAAAAAATTCATATTTTACTTCTGCGATTGCAACATTTTTCACCAATTTTTCATTATGTGTATTTCATTTTTTATGAACATAACTTTCGTTTATTTAGTTGCACGTTTCATTTTCACTCGAGTTCATTTTTTTTAACACGCTTCATTTCTTTAGTCAACTACATGTGTTCATCATAATACACTTAAATGAAAACGAAACTCGTTTTAAAACTATAAATGGAACGCAATAATAATGATGTAAATAACTCTTGAACATATTTTTGTTGGATTTTTATATTCTATAATTTGTTCAAACCATATTTATATTCTAATGAAACAACCAAACACACGAACACTGTTTATCACATTGATGTTATTATTAGTAGGGTTTTCATTTATTTCATTAGTTAATTATCTTATTTATTATAATCATTGATTGCTACCATCCTACAAATTGTAATAATTCTTATATTATGTTGTAAAACATGTTTTTTATTTGATTTCATCACATATAAATGATAAAATTATAAGATTATAAACTTTATAAGCATAGAAAAATGGACACTAAAATTATATATAACTTTTTATTGTGCAGAAGTTTTTTTTTGAGAGATTTTGTGTGGAAGTTTTTAGCCTTTTAGATGATAAAAAATAAATCAATATTTTTAACTGTTTATTCTCTGTGCTGTCAGTTAAAGTTAACATGAAAAATATTGTTTCATTCTATGGACTATATGAAAATATAGTTCATACTTTATGATCACATGATATTATATAGTTTTAAGGGAAAATTTCACATTATCCCTCATGTAGTCACTTAAGTTTGAAAACGTTTCACACCCCTTTTCTGTAAATTTTTTTGAAAATTCGGTTAACTTTTTGCCAAATGACGAAAATACATTTGCATTAAAAATTAAAATAAATATGTAAAAATTATTTTTGAACTTTTATTTCTGTCTTTTAACAAAAATAAAGAATAAAAATAAGATTTTAGTATTAACTTTTTACAAAACAATTATATATATATATATATAATTATAAAAAAGTTTAAAAATTATTTTTTACTAAAACAAACTTTTTAAAAAGTATTTTTACTACTAACATAATTTTATTATTTATCTTTTACAACGAAAAAATTAGAAAAATAAAGTTTAAAATCATTTTTACATTTTTATTTTATTTTATTTATTTAATACAAGAGTGTTTTTGTCATTTCACAAAAAAGTTAACAGATTTTTAACAAAATATAATAAAGTGAAACTTTTTTCAAACTTAAGAAAATCTTGAAATTAAGTGGTTTAAGTAAAACTCGTGTATAGTTAAGAATGGTCATGTGAAATTTTATATAATACATTAATTATGTTTGTGAATAAGAAAATTTTAAAAATTAATCAAAAGGTAATGATCTCGGCAAATAAATATATATGTAAACAAGACACTTCTTAATTTGATTTTCTCAAGTAATATTTTAGTAACCTTAAAAAGAGTTTAAAACCACCCTGAGTTGGCTTAGTGGTTTGTTAAAATTTGCTCTTTGGACTCAGGTCCAGGGTTTCAGTCTCAGTGTGGTATTCATGAAAATGAACGAAAGTTTCACTCAAGTGTTGTATGTTTGAATTGGCACATTTAGAGGTGGGGATGAGTCTAGAATCGGACCAAACCAATCAAGAATTAGACCAGACCGGACTCCCCGAGCCTCCATTTTAAGAACTAAAACTGAAATCGTTACCAGCGGTTCCCTGTTATCCAGTCTCGGTTTCTGTTATGTTTGGATTTGGTCTCTGGTTCCGTTGCTAAAGTGTTCACCCCTAAGCATGTTTGAGTTAATACTTAAGTGACATTTCCGTTAATTTTCACGAATTTTCATAGACAATACAAAAATAAACATGAGTAACGGAGAGTTTTTGAAAAATAAACATGTGTGAAGGAGAATTTTTGCAAAAATACAGTGAAAGGAGAGTTTGTGCAAAAAAAACATAATTATAAGTAAAGTTTTAGCAATTTTTCCTTGAAACTAACACCCTTTCATGCTTATTTTTATTTTGTTTATTCTAATACCTCTGAAAATCACATTGATTACAACATCAAATTCAGGCTTCACATTTTGCAATTTCCAAAGAAAAATAATGATAATAATAATACCAATCACTGGTCATGATAGCAAATTACAGCCACAAGCTAAATTTGCAACCAATATTGTCAAGGAGCACATACTATTGTGATGGATGAGAAAAAATTGTATACATGCAACACTCACTTCCAGAAAATGTAAGATGAAAATTACTTAACAAAAAACCTCAAGAATTAACCATATATATATATATATATTATATTACTTATTTTTAATTTATTTATGTTTATTATGTTCATGTTCTTAAAATTAGTAAAAATACGTACAAGTATAAATTATTTTATCGGTATTTTTTAATTGTAATAAAAAAAAGGGATAATGACAGTTGTCTACAGCCAACTATGTCGCGTTTCAAATTTAATACCCCAATTTTCAGTTTTTCGAATAACATACCTCAAGTTTAAATAAGCGACATATAGCCCAACGTCTGTTAAATCTAACTGATTTGGTATGTCAAAAAGTCTAAAATGCCCTCAATGGTTTTGGTCTCTTAAACCAGTCTGATTGGTTCAATTGATATGGTTATGAAATGACCATTTTGCCCCTGATTGAATACTCAATTTAACTAACTAATGGAGGGCAAAATTGACTTTTCAATTACACAAATAATAATTATAATTCTTTAATAATTATATATATAATATATATATTATTAATTGATTATTAATATATAATATTAATAATAATCATTAATTAACACTAATTAAACCCTAAATAATCTACATCATCTTCAACCTCCCGTCACCGGCCGCCTCCTCGTCTCCGGCCGCAAGCCTCGTCTCCGGCGACGCGAGGAGGAGGCCGCCGCGAGGAGGAGGCTCTCGGCGAGAAGGAGACCGTCGCGAGGAGGAGGCCGCCGCGACGGTCGCGCTCCAGATCTGGAAGGAGGCTCCTCGCGACGGCGGCCTCCTCCTCGCGACGGCGGCCTCCTCGAGCTCTCATCCGTCGCGAACCAGAAGCTTTGCTTCTCACCCTCCTCGCGTCGTCGGAGACGAGGCTTGCGGCCGGAGACGGGGCTGGTCGGAGCAGGCGGCCGGAGACGAGGAGGCGGCCGGTGACGGGAGGTTGAAGATGATGTAGATTATTTAGGGTTTAATTAGTGTTAATTAGGTTTAATTAATGATTATTATTAATATTATATATTAATAATCAATTAATAATATATATAATATACATAATTATTAAAGAATTATAATTATTATTTGTGTAATTGAAAAGTCAATTTTGCCCTCCATTAGTTAGTTAAATTGAGTATTCAATCAGGGGCAAAATGGTCATTTCATAACCATATCAATTGAACTAATCAGACTGGTTTAAGAGACCAAAACCATTGAGGGCATTTTAGACTTTTTGACATACCAAATCAGTTAGATTTAACAGACGTTGGGGTATATGTCGCTTATTTAAACTTGAGGTATGTTATTCGAAAAACTGAAAATTGGGGTATTAAATTTGAAACGCGACATAGTTGGCTGTAGCCAACTGTCATTATCCCTAAAAAAAATTTATAATCTCCTGACCAATTTAAATTGTCTTATTATATGAAATCGAGACAGTGATTTAAAAGTCTACTATTTTAGAGATGTTGTAACTCTAATTCTATTTAGATTTAAAATTGGGTTCCTTCAGTTTTTTTAGATGTATTGAGCATGTTTTTTAAAAATAAAAAAGAAAAATATTTTTAAAAAGCCTCTATGCAAATTCGTGAAAATAATTTATAAGAAGACTTTTTACAACTTTCTCTATTTATTCTAATTTAATTGGATGTCCAAGGGTATATAAACAACGAAGATAATTCACACCAACCAAGCGATGTGGGACTATGAACCGAAGAAAAGCTTCACAACATGACGCTAATATTGCGAAGCCCACCAGGCCCAAGCCCAAGGACCAAGTCCCACAACCTGTTTTCAAACGAAAACAGAAACATTAATAAGCTTTACTACATTCATTTTCATGCCCTGAGTCTGAGATCAAAACCAAGGTTGACTTTATCATCGTATTATAGAATAAAATATAGAGTTGTTTAGAACCATGATTGAGTCCCACGTGTCGCGGCTATGAAGGTCGTCTCTAAAAAATGGGGTCCAAGTCAATAATTTGAAACGGGTCATTTCTTTAAAAAAAATTAATACGATTATAGTTTTATTAATTAAAAAAATTAACAAAGTGAGCATAACACCGTACTCTATGTTGAGCCCACATCAAACAAAAAAAAAACTTGAGCCTCTTTTGATATTGTGCTAGCTGTGAAATATTTTGAGGCTTCTCCAGTATCGAGGTCTAAGACAAAAGTCTCTCTTGCCTTATGAACGGAACGACCCTGACGGCGATCACATCTACATTCATACATGTCAACGAACTAAAATCATGAATAAGACTAAAAGACATAGTCAACGCCCAGTCCAGTTCATAATCATGGTTCACAATTTTATTCATTATTGGGAAATATTACCCACCAACCGTACCTCTGCCGGCCGACAATTCTCGACCAACATGTTCGGTATTTCCTTTCTCGGCCAACTTTACTAATTTTCTCGACCAAAACAAACAAAACAATATACCGAACGAAGTTATCAAAACCACTCAAGAACGTCGTTAGAGTAGTTGAAACCAGGTGAGGTATAAGGTCCTTAGTGTTTTGTAATAAGGTTTTGTCTGCTTTGGTATAAAATTGTGAGTGTTGTAAAAATGTATCGACTTTCCCCTTTAAGAGGACACTCTTCCACCTCGTTAGATTTTACCGCGTGTAATTATGATAATTATTGAATTGATAATTATAATAGTAATTAAATTAGTATAATTATCCACATTTCACATCAGAGCGGTTTACACAATTTGTATTAGAGTCATGGTTTGTAGCTGAATGCATATATATTTCAACTCGAGTTCGTTGCTCAAAATCATATTAATCACTAAATTTTTTCTGCAGTATTGTGGCCTATGCACATGTTTGAGCAAGGACATCCTCTGAACTCTATTTTCCTCGGACTTTTCACTGTGTGCCTGAGCCTGACAGTTGGTGTAAGCTGCGTTAATATATATGGTCAGTACCATCTTCAACTTCATATCCACAATACATTCTATCAGATAAATGAGTGTGTTTTGATCTCAAAGCAATG